>VZQC01005889.1:943808-1124517 GCA_009823505.1 Rhizomys pruinosus
AGAAAGACTGAGAAAGAGATAAAAAGCATGTTTGGCAGAATGCATGAGCTCTGGCGGGGTGGGGGAATGGGTGGGAACATGGGTCTAGATTTGTTTTAAAAAAAGAAAATACATCATAAAACAGTCAAAAAAAAAAGACTGAGAGAAATATGCAGGACAGCTATGGCAGAATGCATGATCTGGGGGTGAATTGGGGGGCATGGAAAGGGGAATGTGTCTAAACTGGACTGAAAACTAATGCATGAAATACGCAAAACATCAATAAAAATATTTTATAAATAAAAAAAATCATAGCATTTGGGAGGTAGAGGCAATTAGAGGCCAGCCTGGTCATCATAGCAAGTTCCAGGCTAGCTGGTGTTGCACGGAGACCCCCATGTCAAAAATAGAAAACAAGCCTGGTGTACCAGCACATACCTTTAATCCCAGCACTGGGGAGGCAGAGGCAGGCACATCTCTGTGAGAATGAGGCCAGCTTGGTTTACACAGTGAATTCCAGGCTAGCTGTGACTACAGGGAGACCCTGTCTCAAAAAACAAAACAAAACAAAACAAAACACACACAAACCCAACAACAAAAACCACTTCTCCATGCCTTACTTTTTCTCTTCTGGATATTTTATATTCAGTATGGATTACAATGTTAATTCCCTAATCTGACCTCAGCATCGTTTCCCACAAACTGTCACCTTCTCAGGGACCACTGTCAACCTTGTCTGAGATGGCTTCCTCCTTCCCCTCTCTCAGTACTTCACCTTGCTCTCCTGTCTATCCCCCAACTTCCTCCTTCATCTTTGACCAGCTTCCGCCATCTGGGCCCTCCTTTCTAGGGTCTAGGGCCATTTCTTGCCTTCCACAGTTTTCCCTTCTTTCTAAGGAGCCTTCTGACACTCAGGCCTGACCATTCTGTCCCTTGCTCAAAGCCACTTCCATGGCTCCCTGGTGCCCAGTCCAAACTTTTTAGCCTGCATTGAGGACCTCATCCATCCTGACACTTGCTTTATCTACATGTGTCCTTTATGGTCTCCACAGGCTGGAGCATGTGATTTCTGCAAACACACACACACACACACACACACACACACACACACACACACACACCACACACCCCTAACTCCACAAAGGCCAGTCTTTTCTTGCTTCTATATGGCTGTAGATCTGTCCCCATTTCCAAACCCTAAGGTCCATGATTAGCAAGCATCCTTCTGGGTACACCCTGTCCAGCTTCTTCAGGGTTCCGCCAGTGGGTGGGGGAGGGGACCCAGCCTGGCACCCCATCCCCCCATTCCAGGCTGAGCTCATGTCTCCAACAACAGAACCAAGGCCACTCAGCAACTCTGGAACCCATTCAGAGGGGTCTGAGCCCCCTCATCCCAAGCCAAGAGGGCTTTGGGGGAGGGGTTCAGCCCCTGGCAGACTCACCGTGTGGCCAAGGGGGACCAAGGGTGTCAAGGGGTGCCAGGGAGGCAGGGGCTAACCTCATTGGGAGAGACACAAGTGTGATTCTCTTTCCCCCACCAGACCGAGGAGCCATAGAAGGGGTGAGAGGTCTCGACGGCAGGGCCTGTGGCTCAAAGGTCAAGGCAGGGTGGTGACTGGTAGTCAGGGCACCATGGCCACCATTCAGTCAGAGACTGACTGTTACGATATCATCAAGGTACTGGGCAAGGGCACTTTTGGGGAGGTGGCCAAAGGCTGGCGTCGGAGCACAGGGGAGATGGTGGCCATCAAGATCCTGAAAAACGATGCCTACAGAAGCCGAATCATCAAGAATGAGTTGAAGCTGTTGCGCTGCATGCGAGGTCTCGACCCCGACGAGGCCCACGTCATCCGCTTCCTCGAGTTCTTCCATGATGCCCTTAAGTTTTACCTGGTCTTCGAGCTGCTGGAGCAAAACCTCTTCGAGTTCCAGAAAGAAAACAACTTTGCGCCCCTTCCTGTGTGCCACATCCGTACTGTCACACTGCAAGTGTTGAGAGCACTGGCCAGGCTCAAGGAGCTGGCCATCATCCACGCTGACCTCAAGCCCGAGAACATCATGCTGGTGGACCAGACCCGCTGCCCCTTCAGGGTGAAGGTGATCGACTTTGGCTCAGCCAGCATCTTCAGTGAAGTGCGTTACGTGAAGGAACCGTATATCCAGTCCCGCTTTTACAGGGCCCCCGAGATCCTGTTGGGACTGCCCTTCTGTGAGAAGGTGGATGTGTGGTCTCTGGGCTGTGTCATGGCCGAGCTACATCTGGGCTGGCCCCTCTACCCAGGCAACAATGAGTATGACCAGGTTCGGTACATCTGTGAGACCCAGGGCCTGCCCAAGCCCCAGCTGCTGCACGCGGCCTGCAAGGCTCACCACTTTTTCAAGCGCGACCCCCATCCAGATACCAGCAACCCCTGGCAGCTGAAGTCCTCGGCTGACTATCTAGCGGAGACTAAGGTGCAACCGCTAGAGCGTCGCAAATACATGCTGAAGTCCTTGGACCAGATTGAGACCGTGAACTGCGGTGGGGCAGTGAGTCGCCTGAGCTTCCCAGACAGGGAGGCGCTGGCGGAGCAAGCAGACCTCAAGAGCATGGTGGAACTGATCAAGCGCATGCTGACCTGGGAGTCCCACGAACGCATCAGCCCCAGCGCCGCCCTGCGCCACCCCTTTGTGTCCATGCAGCAGCTGCGGAGCGCCCACGAGGCCACCCGTTACTACCAGCTGTCGCTGCAGGGTTGCCGCCTGTCATTACAGACGGATGGCAATCCACCCTCACCTGGCGTGACCCCCACGGAAGAAGGGCTTCCCTACTACCGCCTGTCGGAGGAGGAGGAGACTGCAGGCCTGGGTGGCATAGCCGGCAGCCAGCCCTTCTTCAGGGAGGAGAAGTCTCCAGGTATGCAGAGAGCCATTGACCAGCTAGACGATCTGAGTCTGCAGGAGGCCAGGCGAGGGCTGTGCAGTGACACCCGGGCCGACGTAGACTCTGACATGCTGGCCCCACTCAAAGTAGCAAACACTGGCCATCGGGTCCCTGACTCAGGCCCGGAGCCTATCCTGGCCTTCTATGGCTGTCGCTTGACTGGCCGCCACAAGGCCCGCAAGGCACCAGCAGGCTCCGAATCGGACTCTAACTTCAGTAATCTCATCCAGCTGAGCCAGGCCTCACCACAAAATGCTGGGCCCTGCAGAAGCAATGGCTGGGAGGAAGGAGAAGGCCGAGGGGCCTCGACTGAGCCATCTGCCATCCCACAATGGGAGAGGGATGGACCCAGCATCAAAGACAGGCCCATGGATGCTGAGAGGTCAGGCCCTGAGCTCTTCGATCCCAGCAGCTGTCCGGGAGAGTAGCTGAATGAACCAGAATGGACCCTAGAGGGCATCTGTGGGTCCAGGGCTCAAGGACTCCCACCCCGTCATCCCCACCCACAAGGGCCACCCCGGACCACCAACGTTCTGCAGCATGTTGGTGGGCACCATTGACAGGGACCCTACCCCATCCATTTCCAGGGTCTGAACTAGCTGGGCTGGCATCCCCTTCGACCTCAAATGACTCCTCAGAGCCATCCTCTGAACCCACAAATTATTCTTACGGAAAAATAGTTATCTGGAATGTTCCTACCTTCCCACCCCTGGCACATGCCTGCATCCCACCCCAAATGTTGGAGGCCTTTAGGGTCTGGCCCATGCCCCGCTGCAGCCAGTGAGTCAGGAAGAGGGCTATACTGCACTGGCCATGAGTGTGTCTGGGCCCTCCTGCCTCTGCTTATTTCAATAAATAACTGTTCCAAAAAACAAAAAAAAGAAAATTGATGTATGTTTTGATATTTCAGGGGAAGGATGGTTATAGCATGTTTAAAGATTGCCCTTGAATGTTTGACACAGAAACAGCACAAGTTCTTTCTACAGTAGTGATGAATCACTTTGAATCAATAAAAATCTTGCAAGGAAGGAAGAAGTGTTTCTCAGGCCACCGGATGAGTTTAATTATGACAACCAGCATCACCATCACTCACAGGTGATACTATGGTCTTCTGTTATTAGAAGTACTGTTGTGAGTATTTTAAAATTAGATTCTGGACATTAGATGAACAGTAGCTATTCCAGTGTTTGAGGAAGTGAAGAAATAAAGACAGAGCTTTATTTACCAAGGTAAGAAAGCAGACCTGAAGGAAATGGAAGTGAGAAGAGAGGCTAAACAAACATTCAAAGCTAAGAAGCACAGACAGGTTCTAGAAAATTATGTATTTGTCAAGTTTTTCAGCTTCAAAATCGTTAACCACTTTTCAACCTTTTCTGTTCTATATGAACAACTCCAACTAGTCAAATAAGCTCACTTATGACAAATAAAACATTTTGTTTCTTCCAACTTAATTTAAACACTATCCCTTGGTATACAGAGCCCCTTTTATTGATTGTTTTGGAAGCTTATTTTTTTCATTTTATAATTTATTTTTTAGTGTATATTTTGTACAAGACTATCAAATCTAGACCTGTGTTCCCCACCCTATGCCCCCACCCCACCAGAGCTCATGTATTCTGCCAAACATGCTTTTCATATCTTTCTCAGTCTTTCTCAATATTCTCCACGTGAAAGTTGACTGTTCTGAGCAGTTCACTGATTCAGTCAGTTCTTTGATGCAGTCCTTTCTGTTGTTGTTGTTGTTGTTGTTGTTGTTGTTGTTATTGTTGTTGTTTCCAATATGCATCAATCCAACTGCTTGGACAAAAGCTCAAAGGGCCCTGCACAAGAAATACTTACAGCTAGGCAATTGGCACTAGCATCCACAGATGAGGAATACCATTCATCATTTGTTTTTCTGGGACTGTGTTACTTCACTCAGCATGATGTCTTCTAGTTCCAGCCATTTTCTTTCAAATCTCATGATGTCATGTTTCTTCACCGCTGCATAGAACTCCATTGTGTAGATGTACCACATTTTCTCTATCCACTCATCAGTTGAGGGGCACTTGGGTTGGTTCCAGCTCCTTGCCATTGTGAAGAGAGCTGAAATAAACATGGCTGTGCATGTATCTCTGTGGTGGGGTGAGTCTTGAGGTTACATGCCTAGGAATGGTATGTCTGGGTCAGGTGGCAGGTTGATTCCAAGTCTTCCAAGGGTTCTCCACACTGCTTTCCATAGTGGCTGTACGAGTTTACATTCCCACCAGCAGTGGATGCGTGTTCTGCTTTCCCCACAACCTCTCCAGCACTTGGTATCATTTGTTTTCTTGACCATGGCCAGTCTTATTGGAGTGAGATGATATCTTAAAGTGGTCTTAATTTGCATTTCCCTAATTATTAGTGATGTTGAGCAGTTTTTAAGATCTCTAATTCCTCCTCTGTGAAGTCTCTATTCAGTTCTTTGCTCCACATTTTGAGGATTCATTTGTTTCCTTCTTCTTTGTTTTTTGAGTAATTTGTATACTCTGAAATCAAAATGCTTTGTCAGATGTTTTGCAGTGAAGGTTTCTCCCACCTCTGTGGGATTTCTCTTCACTTCGTTGATTGTTTCTTTTGATGTTACAGAGCTTTTGAGTTTACTGAGTCCCATTTGTCAATTGTCAACCCTTAATTCTTGCCCAAGCTGCTGTCTGGTTAAGAAGGTATTTTCTACGCCATGGTCTGTAGTCTCGCTGCCAACTTTTTCTTCTATCACCCTTCAGAGTTTTGGGTTCCCGCTGCGGTCTTTAATCCATCTGGAAGTGACTTTTGTACAGGGGAGAGGCAAGGGTTTAATTTCATTCTTCTCACGTGGTGATCCTGTTTTGCCAAACCACTTGCTGAAGATGCTGTCTTTCTCCAATTGTGTCTTCCTGGCCCCCTTGTCACCTATGCGATGGCCGAAATTGTATGTGTTCAAGTTTGGATTTCGGTTTTGTTCCATTGGTAAACCGGTCTGTTTTTGACTGTAGCCCTGTAGTATCGTTTGCTGTCTGGTATAGCGCTCCCCCCTGTGTTCTCTTTTCACAGGTTGTTTTGGCTATTCTGGGTCTTTTGTTTTTACAAATGAATTTTAAGCACTTTTTTTTCAAGCTCGAGATACTCTTGGGGATTTTAATTGGGATTGCACTTAATCTATACAAGGAGTTTGGGTAGGAATGGACATTTTAACAATGTTATTTTCCCAATCCATGAGCTGGGGGTTTTCCATCTTCTTGTGTCTTCTCAATTTCTTTAAGAGTTTAAATTTTTGTTGTAGAAATCCTTGGGTCTTGGTTTAGGTTTGTTCCTAGGTCATTTTATTGTTTTTGACGGTATTGTGAGTGGGAAGGTCTCTTGAATTCCTTCTCCAGTGGCTTTTTGTTGGTGTAAAAAAAGGCTACTATTTTTTTGGTTAATTTTGTATCCTGCGCTTTGCTGAAGCTGTTGTTAATCATTTTCGAGGAAGCGAGTTTTTCTGGTGGAGTTTTTAGTCATCCCTTAAGTAAACAATCATATCATCCGCAAAAAGGATAGCCTTGAACTCCTCTTTTCCCATTAGTCGTAACTCCTTTATATTTTCCTTTTTCTTGCCTTTATTGCTCTCTAGCACGTGTGTTTCAAGCAGTATATTAAGAGGAGTGGGACAGGGGGCAGCCTTGCTAGTTCTTACCTTTAACGGGAATGCTTCTGTCGAATTCCCCATTTAGGATGATATTGCTTTGGGTTTTTATGTATATGGTTTTGATTATATTGAGGGATGATCCCTCCATCCAATTCCCTCTAGGACTTTAAGCCTGAAGGGATTGGCTGGATTTTGTCAAAGGGCTTTTTCAGTGTCAATTGAGATGATGGTGTGGTTTTTATCTTTCATTCCCTTTATGTGCTTGATGATGTCTATTGATTTATGTATTGTTGAACCATCCCTGCATCTCTGGATGAATCCAAGTTGGTCATGATGGATTATCTTGATGTGAGTCTGATGCAATTGTCAGTATTTGTTTAGAATTTGGCATCTATGTTCATCGTGGATAATGGTGTCTCTATAGTTCTCCTTTTTGGTGTATCTTTGCCTGGTTTTGGTAATAGAGTGGATGCTTGCTTCATAGAACGGAATTTGGGAGAATTCCCTCTGTTTTATCCTTCTAAACAGTTCAGTAATAATGGTTGTAGGTTCTTTTAAAATGTTTTGTAGAATTCTGCCCTGAAAAACCGTCTAGGCCTGGGTTTTGTTTTCTTTTTTTCAGTTGGGAGGTTTTCTTATTACATCTTCAATTTTCTTCATAGTTATGGGTCTGTTAAGCTGTGGATTTCTTCTGGTTGAGCTTTGATGATTTCCCAGGATTTCAGATATCATCCATTTCTTCTAGCGTTTCAACAAATTTGGTAGAGTATAGGCTTTTGAAGTATCTCCGTATGATTGTCTGGGTCTTCTCTTGACTGTTGTGTTATTTTCCCTTTCATCACAGTTTGTAATGATTTGGAGTTGTCCCTTCTTTCTTTTTGGTTAATTGGGCTAATGAGATCTGTCATCTTGTTTATTCTTTCTAAGAACCAAACTTTTGGATTCATTGATTTTTTTGTTATTGTTTGAACTTTGTTTCTATTTCATTGATTTTGCTCTGAATTTGTTATTTCTTCCTGACTGTTGCATTTAAGGTTCATCTTTTTCTGTTTTGCCTCCTCAAGTGTTTTTCGCTGCAGTTTTAGATTATTCACTTGTGCTCTTTCTATTTTTAATGTAAGGCACCAGGGGCTATAAATTTCCCTCTTAGGACTTTTTTTTTTTTTTTTTTTTTGTTTTGTTTTGTTGTCTTGTCATTGTCATTCATTCCAGGTATGCTTTATTTCTTTCTTTATCCTCTGACCCATTCATCACTCAGTATTGTGTTGTTTAGTCTTCATGTCTTCTTGTACAGAGTAGGGCTTATCCTGGTGTTGAGTTTGAGCTTTTTTGCACTGTGGTCTGATAGAATGCATGAATTATTTCAATCTTTTTGTATTTGTGGCGGTTTCTTCTGTGTCCGGGTATGTGGTTGATTTGAGAATGTTCCGTGGGTTCTGAGTAGAAAGTGTCTCTCTGGGTATTAGGGTGGAATATTTGGTAGTGGTCTATGAGGTCAATTTGGTGTATTTCCTATTGTTCATTTCCAATGTCTCTATTTCTTCTCTATTCTTTTGTCCCTGTCCCAAAGGGTCAGTGGAGTTTTGAAGTCCCCCTACTATGAGTGTACTTTGGTTAGTGTGTGACTTGTGGGTCCTGGAGAATGTCTTTATCAATTTGGTGCACCAGAGTTTGGGTATATATATTCATTAATTTGTGAATATTTTTTGATGAATCGTTCCTTTGATAAATGTAATGGCTTCTTTGTCTCTTCTGATTTTCTTTTACCTTGCCGTCTATTTTGTCTGATATAAAATCGCAACACCTGCTTTCTTTTTCTGGTACCATTTGCTTGAATATTTTTTTCCATCCCTCACTTTAAGGTGGTTGCCTGTCTGGAGGTAAGATGTGTTCTTGTAGACAGCATATCAATGGGTTCTATTTCCAATCTCCTTGTCTATGTCTTTTTTTTTTTTTGGTCTTTTTGAGACAGGGTCTCCCTGTAGCCCCAGCTGTCCTAGAACTCACTCTGTAGACCAGGCTGGCATTGAACTCCCAAAGATCCGCCTGCCTCTGCCTCCCAAGTGCTAGGATTAAAGGCGTACGCCACCACACCTGGCCCTGTCTATGTCTTTTGATTGGGGAGTTTAGTCCATTAATATTTAAGGTTATGACTGATAGGTTTGTGTTGCTTTCTTTTGCCTTATTATCCATTTGCAGTTTTGGTTTAGGTTTTTGCTTCTGCAGTTATACTTTTATTGATTTCTCTTTCTAGGTGCTTGGGGGTGGTTGCTCCTTTCTTGTGTCCTTTGAATTGCTTCAAGTATTCTCTGAAGGGTTGGTTTTCCGGACCTGTATTCTTTCATCTTGTTTATGTCATGAAAGGTTTTTCTCTCTCCTTCAACTATAATTGACATTTTTGCTGGGTATAGTAACCTGGGTTGGCATCTATTGTCCTTTAACACTGTGAATGCTTTGATCCACATTCTTCTTGCTTTCATAATTTGCACTGAGAAGTGAGTTGTAATTCTGATAGGTTTCCCCTTATAGGTCACTTGTTTTTCTCTTGTGGCTTTAATGATTTTTTCTTTGTTTTGGGTGTCTAGCATTTTAAGTATGATGTGGTGTGGAGAGTTTCTTTTCTGATCTTGTCTGTTTGGAATTCTCTGTGTTTCTTGTATTTGTATTGGTTTGTCTTTTTTTAGTTTGGGGAAATTTTCATCTATTATTCTGTTGAAGATCTTATCCATACCATTCTCTTGGGATTCCTCTCCTTCCTCTATTCCTATGATGCAGAGGTTTGATCTTTTCATAGTGTCCCACAGTTCCTGGTTGTTCCACTTTTGTGTATTTTTGAATTTTTCAGAATCTTTACTTGAGGTTTTTAGTTGTTGTTTTATCTTCCAGGTCTGATATTCTTTGTTCTGCTTCCTCCATTCTGCTTCTGAGACTTTTTCCATTCCTTTCCTCTTGATTGGATGAGCGTTTGATTTCCTTTTTCATTTCCTCTTCTGATTTCTTTAGTATTTCCACTTCCTTTTGGAGCTTCTCAATCTCTTCCTGTAGCTCTTTTCTTTGCTGGTTGGTTTCCTTATCTTTTTCAACATGGGATCTTTTCAGTGTTTCCACTTCCTTCTTGAGCTCTTCATTCTCTTTTCTTAATTCTTTGATTTGCTTTTTATAGTCTTGCATTTCTTTAAGAATGTTCATGATTGTGTTTCTGGTATCTGTGTCCTGGGCCATCCCCAGGGGGAATCCCACTGTAGGAATATTCCACAGGGTTGGTAGAGCTTGATGTGGGATTATCCATCGCCTTTCCCCTATTGTCTCTTCTTCGTATTCCTGGCATATGGTCTTCTCCTTGCCTGTATTCCAATGTGAGTCCCAAATGCCTCTTCACTATGTTGAAGGCTTGCTTTGCTTTCCTCCTTCAGATGCCTTTTTAATCCCATTTGGGGGGGGGTGGTTTGCTATTTAGCTGCGCCCTGGTACCTGTGTTTCAGGTGGTTTTGGGAGGTTTCCCGGAAGCTTACTTTTTTATAAGTTTACTTTAATAATAATCCAAGTTCAGATCTGGTCAAATTCATAATGGGTTTGTATAATTGGTCAGTTGTTAAAGAAAATAATTGTCTTCCTAATTATCCCCACTTCTCAAGTTATACTTTTTGGAATTAAAATGCACTACCATTTTTAAAAACAGTAAAGTTCTGTTTTGTTTTGAGATGGGGTCTTCTTATAGTCCCAACTGGCTTGAAACTAACTAGGTAGATTAGGGTGGCCTTGATCTCACAGAAATCTACCTGTCCTTGCCTCCTGGGTCCTGGGATTAAAGGTATTCACCATCACACACAGCAAAAGTATGGTTTAAAATTTTATGATCAGTTCATACTATATGTCTTTTTCCCAAATATGTAAAATGGAAGATAGAATGAAAATCATCACTTTATAAAATATTATCAAGCCAGGTGTGGTGGTGCACGACTTTAATCTCAGCATTTGGGAAGCAGAGGCAGTTGGATCTCTGTGAGTTCAAGGCCAGCCTGGTCTCCAGTGTGAGCTCCAGGCCAGCTGGTACTAAAGGGAGACCCTGTCTCAAAAATACCAAAAAATATATTATCAAATAAATCATTTTTTTAAAAGACATATACACATTGATCTGATAATCTTCTGGTAATTATATAATAATACTTCAAAATGTTTTAAAACATTCACATATGCCGGGTGTGGTGGTGCACGCCTTTAATCCCAGCACTTGGGAGGCAGAGGCAGGCGGGTCTTTGTGAGTTCAAGGCCAGCCTGGTCTACAGAGTGAGTTCCAGGACATCTGGGGCTACAGGGAGACCCTGTCTCGAAAAGACCAAAAAAAATTCGCATATAAAAATACATGTAATATCATACAATGTTTCTATATACATGTATACATTACACAGTGTTCAAATCAAGGTAAGCATATCTATTTCTTCAGTAGTTATTGTTTGAGTACATAGTGTTTAAACCAGAAAGAATTGATGTCTTTTTTCCCCTCTTTTATTTGTTTATTTTTTAAGGGATTCTACAATATAGTAACACAGTTGTTTTCAGATAACATTGATGTTACTCAGTTTGCCGTACAATTAGGTAATTGGTGCATTTTTTTGAAGTGGTCTTTTTATTATCTATAAACTTAGCAGTACGTCTTATGAAATTTATTGTTGAATAATTTGTGGAAATAGCGAAATTTCTGTTAAAACTGTATTATTGGTACAAATTTCAATTTATGTATTGTAATAAACCTTTATTTCTGATTTTAGAATATTTATTTTAGGGGCCAAGGTATGTTTTGATTGGTTTTACTGTATTTACAGCCTTTGAGGAACAATCAGATGAACCACCAGTAGTAATTGTAGTACCTGGCATAGAAGGAGGAATCTGCCATATTTCCCCAGAACTGAAAGAGCATTTGCATCAACTTAAAGCTGCAAGAGAACTGTAGTTGTCTTCAATTAATTTGACATGTGATAGTGTCTGTTTTTCATAGACTTGCAGTTTATTGACTGAGGTTTTCTTGCTTTCATGTTTCCTTTCAGCAGCATACTTACTACTTTTCAGTGTCAATTTTCATTTTATTTCACTGACTCATGATGTCTATTAAGAAACAGGGGTATATTGATGAAAATATCTATTTTTGTTTGTTATTCTTTATATTATTTTTGTATAGAAATGAAAAGAGAGCACTCCCATGTTAAAGGTCATGCAAATATGCTGACAGATGTTCCTATAGATATAAATAGCCAGATGTAGAAAGCTCTAGAGAGCCTTATTTCTTAGGCTTTGGCATATATTAGACTTGACATATGGTGCCTTTAGGATTTCTTTTCTTATGTAGTTGAGTTAGATTATTTGGGGGTATGTTCAAATACTGTGGAAGTAAGCACTAGTGCTTTTAATAACTCCCCAAGTTGTTCTTCTGTGCAGCAAACTTTGAGAACAAGAAACAGAGATTTGTGGCTGTCAAACCATGCCATGTGTGCTACATCCAGTAAAGAATAATTTAATTTTTAAGGGTTTTTTTTTTTCAGTCTTTTTGAGACAGGGTTTCCCTGTGGCACTGGCTGTCCTGGAACTCGCTATGTAGACCAAGCTGGTATTGAACTCACAAAGATCCACCTGCCTCTGCCTCCCAAGTGCTAGGATAAAAGGCATGTGCCACCACACCCGGCTCCAAGTTTTAATTTTTAATTATGAATGTGTCTCTGTGTTTGCATATGTGCAAGTAAGAGTGCAGGCACTCACAGAGGCCAGAGCAAAGTGTCAGATCTCCTGGGGCTACAGTTCCTCCTGTGCCCTCATCATGGGTTCTGGGAACTGAACTTGGGTTCTCTGTAAGAGTAGTACATGTATGCTCTTAACTGCTGAGCTATCTCTGTTGCCCCAAGAAAAAAAATCTGTAATAAGTGGTCAGTTCTATGGTGGAACAGGCCATGGAAAAATCACACAAAAGCACAACACAAGGACACAGTGTAGGGTGTAATTCCAAACACAAATGGCCATTTATTCAAATGCAGCATGTCATATAGGTAGCATAACATGACTGGGTCCCAGGGGCCAATCCCAGACCCTTGTATCATCATGTCATCACATCATCCCAATTTGTGGGCATAGACAGAGAAATCCTGTGACCGTCACTTGCATCTTTGGGACATGCTGGCTGGAAATGTTAGCTCATGCACACACCTAAGCTCAGATCAGACACACCCACACCTCCCCCTTTTTTTCTATTAGTTTTTACAAGCTCAGATAGCATCATAGAAATGGAGCTCAATTACCTTAGTCTGGCCCAAATGGCCATGACTGCTCTGTAAAAAATACTGACTAGTCAATACCCAAATAAAAACTTAATACAGAGAAAACCAACCAGTAAATACAAGCAACATTCACATGAACCCAATTAGCAAATACTTGTGTCCAATTTTACATAGATAGGGAATTTGGCTGTACCTCAAAGTGTCAAGTCCAGGGGGAAAGGCCTGCACACACAATTATGCTGACCAAAAAAAAGTCCAGTCTGTATTTTGCTGTGATCTTACAATTTACCACAGCCCTTACAATCTGGTGCACCCCCTCTTCTATGAGTGGTCCCTGCACCTTGAAGAAAGGGGTGAGAGAGGGTGCAAAGTGAAACAGCCTGTTTTTGTTGACGGGACCCATCAGACCTGTGGTTTGTCTAAGGTCTTCTTCCAATGGGCTGGTGGTTCATGCAGGGGTCACTTTCTTAATTCTACTAATAGAATACAAACAGCTAGACAAACAGGCACTTAAACAAACATTAATTATTGGGACAAGTTATGTTATGGGCACAGACACAAATGTTTAGATGATATTTTAATCTAGGAATTGGCTTTTGTGTAAAGAGACAGCACTGGATTTTTATTGTTGCCAATATGTCTTTTAGCCACTAGAGGGTGCAAGCTTATGGTATCAGACCTCAGTCATGTGCTACCTCCCCCTATACCCCCCGAAGGAATGGGCTATATAGGCAATTAGATTTTGGGGGTGTACCAATATTAGGCTGCCACTAACTGTGCTATCTCCAGGCAAGTGAGGTGTAGCTGATTAGTCTTGCTTGACTCAGGAGACCAGTCTTTCCAGTAATCTGTTTAATGTTCTCTGGTATGATGAAGATCAACTGTCCACTTTCAGGGTTGAGGACGTAACATAATTTTTCTTTTTCATGCTAACACCATGTCATCTTTGGCAGTAGGGTCTTAGCAACCTTTTTGCATCACATGCAATAGCCTTCATTATGGGGGGATTTTAGAGCCCCCTAGGCAACAGTTCTTTGTTAAAAGTAGCCCATAACTGGTACCAAAGCTTTTATTTACCCATTTGTCTCACTTGACCATAAAGCAAAACTTAGAGTTAGGACATTAATACAAAGGGATAGGAACAAATGTTCATGTCACCATACTTTCTGGTTGTTTAGACAAATCAGCTCCCCTATTGGTACCAAAGTCCTCCTTTACTAATATGTTTTATTTAATCATTAAGCTTTTAAAGATTTCATAATTATACCTGGCCTTGGTACCCCTCCTTACTGAATTCAACTCCTGTCTTTGTTCCTTTTTGTCTATGGGATATGTCTCCAACCAATTTCATCTCTGTAAAACACTCAGACATCAGCATTAGGGAATATATTAAACATAAATCAGGTCCAACATAGTATGGGAAGATTTCATCTATTTGTGCCAATTGTCTTTGAGGCATTAATTTAGTTAATTCTTTAGCACTCGTAGTCATCCTCTCAAACCCACCTGATATCCAGGGGTTTTTACTCACGGTCTGCCTGTATTTCTCTGGTTTTGATAGACTCATTGGGCCTGACTCAAGCTTCCCAGCCCTGCAAAGGGCCAAGAAGAGATGTGTCTCCTTTTGTCTTTGCTGTATTTGCTGATCAGCTGAGTCAGACCCTGGGTCTGACTTCTGGCTGTGGTCAAAACACCTGCTTGCTTTTTACTGACTGCTGGTGGAGGCCCCAGGCAGGCAAACTTCTCCCACCCCTAGCAAGGTTTTTCTCAGCAAAGAAAGGTACTCTGTTTAACTCGGGGGCTCATTACCTACCCCCAAGAGTTCCCATTCTTTGTATACCTCTTGTGAACTGTTTCTCAGGCTTTAAAGCCTTTCATACACTCTTTAGCACAGAATTTGGTTTTGTTTCATTTTAAAATTAATTTTATTTTTTATTTTTTGGGGGGCAGATAAAGAATATCTCTCCAACAGATCTCATGCCTGACAGTCAGTTAAATGAAGCAGTCAAGCTGGTCCCATAGGGAGTATTTGCCATAATAATTAACTTTGAACCTAGAGAGATGGCAATATGAACAGTTAGTTGGGCAACTTTTTTTGCCTGTGACTCAAGTAGGCTGAAGTCACTGTGTGGTAATTTAAGAGTTCTAGTCTACACAAGAACTTACTGGAGGTTACCTAAGAATTTTTTGTTTCAAATGTTGAAGGAGCACAATTATATGGCTGTATTTCCCAGAAAACATTTAATTCATACTATCCATTTGTGATTTCATTAGTTACCTTTAATAAAGACAAATAAAATATAGATAAATAACCTTTGTTGAAATTAATTTATCTTTTAGCTGTTTGATTATATTAACAGAACTGAGTCTGGGATGGAAGGGCCATGTTCCATCCCAGACTTGGCCTTTTAATGAATCCACACAGTATGTAAATATATGTTAATTGATATAAGACCAAATAAAATTGATAATGTCAAAAGTATGAATCAAATAGCTTTTTTTTAAAAAAAATTATTTATTATTGTTTTATGTGTATTGAGTGTACTCTCTGCTTGTAGGTTGGTGCATCCGTGTCGTGCAATGCTGTGGACATCAGAAGAGGGCATCAAATTCCCCTGGAACTGGAGTTAAAGACAGTTCTTAACCACCATGTGGGTGCTGGGAATCAAACCTGGGTCTTCTGCAAGAGCAGTTGGTGCTCTTAACTGCTGAGCCATCTCTCTAGCCCCTCAAATAGCTTTTTTAAAAAAATTTATTTTTGTATGTGTATGAGTGTACTGTCTGCATGTAGGTCTGTGCACCTGTGTCATGCAATGCTGCGGAGGTCAGAAGATGGTCTCAGATTCCCCTGGAACTGGAGTTCTCCTGGAATTGGAGTTACAGATGGCTCCTAGCCACCATGTGGGGGCTGGGGATCAAACCCTGGTCCTCTGCAAGAGCAGTCGGTGCTCTTAACCACTAGGCTATCTCTCCAGCCCCATCAAATAGCTTTTATGAGCTGGATTTATCCACACTTGTTTATAGTTGATTCTTTAATAGACAGAAACTGATAAAGTCATAAGAGGTTAAAGTATAAACACACATTCACACACACATGCCCACATAGTTTTTAAGGTGGCCTGTAGGGACGAAATTATATTATTGTTTGATACTCAAAGGGAAACCCCCCCAAATTTTTTTTAAATCTCCATTTAAATTGAACCAAGATTCTTAGTTTATGTTGTTAATGAGAATTTTTGACTTAATAACTATCAAGAGGCAGTTTATTCAAGCCTGCTCTTCTTTGTAGCAGTTGTCTTGAAATTCCATAGGCAGACAAGTCTGGCCTCAAACTCCCATAGAAGTTAGCCTGCCTCTGCCTCTAGAGTGCTAAAATTAATAGCCTGTGTTACACCAAGTTAATTTAAAAAGACAGTTCAAAGTAGATTTAAACATGAAGTTCAAGATGAATTGTTACTGGAAGGCAAATGTGCTAAAAGCCACACATCTCAGTGGGCAATGTGCACACAGCAGGCAGGTAGAGGGTGCTGGATCACAGGCCAAGTGTGGCCAGGCCACCTGTAAATTAAAGAACACTTTCCTTTTCGCAGGGGATTTTCCCCTCCCCCAACAAATTTAGGAATGCATTAAGGTTAACTCCTGAGTAAGGCCTTTAAGGTGAAACAAATTTAAAAGACGAGGATAAACTTGAATGCCTAGGCCATTTTAATTAATGAATTGTGCACATATATATTTTTTTTACTTAAATTATTTTTATGTTACCTGGGTTTATAAGCCAAAATATTTTGATTAGGCATGCAAAGATAGAATTTGAAACAGCATCAGTTGAGGATGCTGGTGTTGAAGAGGGCTGCTGGGCTGTACCTCTCCCAAGAAATTAATTTCACAGCCATCATGCAGTTATAAAATTTATTATTTCATAGACAATCTGTTTGGTGAGGAGTGATGCTGGCCTGTGGCTTTTCCCTGGAAACTGGTTGTTTCCAAAGTGATTACCCCACCCAGCTATGAGATTGATTGTTCCAAAGCAAATGTGGTGAGATTGATTACGCCACAATCAAATATATATCCAGTCTAAGAGTTGATCACTCCTCAAGGCCTCATATTTTGCAGCCACAAAACCAACTGAGAAGTTTATTGCCTCACAGCTTACCTTCCAGTAAGGAGTTGATTACCCCTTACTGTTGCTGAGTTAGCTGACAATTTAACTGCAGGTCTGATAGGCCTTGCATTATGCTGGCAAAAATAATGCACACAAATTAAATATAATCAGGTTAGATTATATAAATCACAGAAATCCAAAGACAGTTACCCATAAAAATCCACAAAAGCAACACTATTCCACCCAGAAACAGGTTGAAACAATGATAAAACCTTCTAAAATGAAGACCAAGACAGATTGTAAAAAGGTTAGAACATATTAGAAATGTTACAATACCAATTTTTAAACTCCTAGTCTAAGAGAAAAAACTGTGTCTTCCAAAAGTTACTGCAGCTTGGTGGTGAAAAGCCCTTAATTTCCATTAAAAGTGTCTGGACTTCAGCCTTTCCGAGTTAGCCAGCAGTTTAATTAGCATTTGAAGAGGCCTAGGAAGCCATGGGTTTAGGGCATAGCTGGTTTTAGTAGAAGTTCTGAGAGTTTAGAAAGAAGTCTCTTTAACTGGCAGTTTTAATACAATATTTCAGGTACAAGTCTCTTTGGAAAATTAGGAGCGACAGCAAAGGAGAAAGTTTGTTTCTTTTTTTTTTAATTTTTATTGTTATTAAACTTTTTCCATACATCATACATCACTTCTCAATTCAATTTAGGTCATTTCCCTTTCCATGCCCCCCACCACACCTCAGTTCATGCACTCTGCCATACATGTCTTGCATCTTTTTCCGAGTATTTCCAGAGATTTTTCTTTATATGATTCATAAGAATGTTTACATTGATTTTATATACTCTCTGAAAACAGCAGAAAGATCTTTAACAAACATATATAAACATTACTTTACATGTAGAAAAGCCATAATAAAAATCATACATTTGTTTCTTTTAAAATTTGGAAGAGTTCCAATCCAAAAGAGAGACCAGCAGACATCTGAGTGAGCCTGGGGGAATTTAGCATAGTAAAAGAGTCTGAGCTGTAACAAGCAGCTGCTGAAACCAAGCCAATTGGAAAAAACTAGTTTGCACAGGGAGGAACAAGACAGGCTTTTGATATTAGAAGCCAAAGTTCTATTTTAGGGCTGAAAAATTATTAAAAATGACCCCAAGGCCAAGCCTTGAGGATAATAGCCTCATGACTGACTGTAAGATTGATTAGTCCTGTAGCCACCACACAGTCACGAAGCTGATGGGCTTCATGGTCAAACTTAGCTGGGATGCTGCTGGCTTCCGTAGCCTGCATGAGTGAACAGTTAGCAAACCTGTGGCTGGGGGTGGATGGTAGCTCCTTAGCCTCCAAAGACCAGGAAACTGCTGGTTTTCCATAGACCCCCATGCAAGCTGATGGGTTTGGTCAAACTTGTGGGTAGGGAAATGGTAACTCCTGCGCCCCACCTGGCCAGGAAATTGCTGATATGCATGGTTTGCTCACAAGCTTATGGCTTCATGAACAAACCTGTGGCTAGCTAGGTGAAGAAACTGCCAGCTTCTATGGCCCTCACATAAGCTGATGGCTTTGTGAATCAGGCCAGGAAACTGCCAGCTTTTATTGCTTCCATGCATGCAAAACCACATGGCCCAGGTTGTTAGCCTTGCAACCAGCCAACCAAATGTGGGAACTAGCCCCATGTTTGCACAAAGTAGAAATTAAGGAGAGAGGTTAATAGCAAAGAACCAGGATTGTGGGGTTTGCGTACCTGAATTTCACCAGGATTCCTTCAAGTCCCATATTTGGGGGTGTCAGTTGTAGTAAGTGGTTAGTTCCATGGTGGGACTGGACATGGAAAAAGCACACAGGTGAAAGCATAGCACAAGGACGTCCACATGGCAGGGTGAAATTCCAAATATAAAGTGGCTCTTTATTCAGATACAACATGTCATTATATAGGCAGTGTGACATCACCTCCTACAGGCCAATCCCAGACCTTTGTCTCATCCAAATTCGTGGGCATAGCCAGAGAGGTCCTGTGACCCTCACTTGCATCTCTGGGACATGCTGACTGGAAATGTTATCTCTCACACACACCTAAGCTCAGATCAGACACACCCACAAAAAACTAAAAAGCAAAAAGTTAGTAGAACACAGGCTACTGTTGCAGAGGGTCTGGGTTTGATTCCCAGCACCTACATGGCAGCTAACAATCATCCATAATTCCAGTTCCAGGGGATCCGATGCCTACTTCTGGCCTTCATCGGCATTTCATGACATGGGTGCACTTAAGACACATGCAGGCAATACACTTATATACAGAAAAAAAAAGAATATGAAATACCATATTTGGTGTGTGTGGCTCACAAATCTAAACTTATACTTTCTAGCTCTTCACAGAGTTTGTTGTCCTTATGACATACAGAGTTGTGTCTCATGTGTAATACATGAGAGCTCCTTAAAAAGGAAGGCAGAATTTCAGACCCTACACAATACCTATTGAATCACATCTGCATTTTATTTACTATTTTTTATTTTATGTATATGAGTATCTTGCCTGCCTGTTAAAGTGTAACCCTGTTGTGGAATGCCCCTGGAAGTCAGAAGAGGGCGTCAAATTCCCCTGAAACCAGAGTTATAGAGGACTGTTGTTAGTTGCCTTGTGGATGTGGGGGATCAAGTCTGGGCCCTCTGCAAGAGCAGCCAGTGTGGTCTTAACCACTGAGACAGCTCTCCAGCCCCACATCTGCATCTTATCAAGGATAGGTCAGTCAGTTCAGTGCTTGCTCTGTGAGCATGAGGACATGCGTTTGGATCCTCTAGCACCGGAGGATCCTGGGGGATTATTGGCCACCTATTCTAGCAGAATTGGTGATTCAATGAGCATCCCTGTCTCAAAAAAAAAAAAGTGGAGAATGATAAAGACTTGATCTCTCCATGCAAGTGCACACATGTGTGCACACACATTGAATATGTATACTTGCATATAACACAAATACATACACACATACACAATTTGTAGGTGATTAACATAGTCATGCAGTGTAAACATTGACATGACTGTACTAAATACTAAGGTTCCTGATACTTCATTAACAGAGGTACCTTAGTCACTTGGGGCTGGTCTAATAAAGTACTTTAACCTGGGTGTTCTTATGAATAGAAATTTATTTCTTATGGTTTTAGAGGTTGGGAATAACAAGGTACCTGTGGATTTGGTGTCTGGTGAGGGGCTTGCTCTTGTTAACTGGAAAAGAGAAATGCCCATAAGAGAGTCACATTACAACATCACAGTTGCTTTCAGATAGAAAGAAATATAACGATTACCTTGCTCAGCTTGCCTTTCAGTTGTGGGATTTGGTACTAGAAACCATTCCTCATTTGTTTTTTTGGGACTGTGTTACTTCACTTAGTATAACGGCTTTAAGTTCCATCCATTTACCTGCAAAGTTCATGATGTCATCTTTCTTTTTATATTATTATTATTATTATTATTATTATTATTATTATTTGGTCTTTTCGAGACAGGGTCTCCCTGTTGTAGCCCCAGCTATCCTGGAATTCACTCTGTAGACCAGGCTGGCCTTGAACTCACAAAGATCCGCCTGCCTCTGCCTCCCAAGTGCTAGGATTAAAGGCATGCGCCACCACGCCCGGCTGATGTCATCTCTCTTTACAGCTGCATAGAATTCCATTGTGTAGATGTACATTTTGTTATCCACTGTTGAGGGGCATTTGGGTTGGTTCCAGCTTTTTGCTATTGTGAAGAGAGCTGCGATAAACATAGATGTGCATGTATCTTTGTGGTAGGCTGTGTCTTGTAGGTATATACTCAGGAGTGGTATGGCTGGGTCAGGTAGTAGGCTCATTTTGAATCTTTTAAGGGTTCTCCACACTGCTTTCCACAGTGGTTGTATGAGTTTACATTCCCAACAGCAGTGGATGAGTGTTCCCTTTTCCCCACAACCTCTGCAGCATTTGGTGTCTTTTGTTTTCTTGATCTTAGCCAGTCTTATTGAAGTGAGATGATTATCTTATAAACTATTTTTTACCGAGAAAACAATAATCCTATTTCCTTCCTTCCTTCCTCTCTCCGTCCCCTCCCTTCCTTCCTTCCCTATCCTGTCCTTCCTCCTTCCTTCCTTCCTTCCTTCCTTCCTTCCCTCCTTCCTCCTCTCCTCCTTCCTCCCTCCCTCCCTCCCCCTCCCCTCTTCCTAAAGAACAGTAGTAAATAGTAAAGTATTAGTTTTTCTGACTGTCTTAAGCGGCATGAATGGGAAATACATACCATAGATACTTATTACTGTGGTAAGGTTTTTTTTTTTTTATGTGTGTGTGTTTTTGAGAAAGGGTCTCCTTGTAGCCCCCACTGGCCTGGAACTCACTCTGTAGACCAGGCTGGTCTTGGACTCACAGAGATCTGCCTGCCTCTGCCACCTGAGTGCTGGGGTTAAGGGTGTGTGTCACCATGCCTGGTATACTGTGGTAAGTTTTTAAATACCATGGTCTAAAGACAGTTTTTGATAATGTTTCTCTAAAGCTCTATGCAAGAAAAAAGTAAAAACTGAATTGTGAACATTCATTTTACTACATGTTTCCTTTAAGAAAAAAAAACAAAAGAAAAAGAAATGCATTCTGGAGAAAAGCATGCAGTAGTAGAATTGAAATGTTGATAGACATTTACTAAAAGTCAGAAACTTCAAGAAGAGTTGAGCAAGTTAAGGTATGTGGATGCTCAAAAATACTTTTCTGAGTGACAGGTGTCTCTAGCTTCACCTTTGGAAGTCTGAAGAGCTAGGCCTTTGTATTTAATCAGAATACTCTTTCATTAGGCATTCCTGACACACTCACTGACCCAGATAAAAATAAGATTAATAAAAAAATGTGCATTCCCTTAGCCATACAGAGGTCATTTAAATGAAAAGATTTCATAACTTGGGTTTTTGTCATCCAAATGAGAAAACTGATAATGACTTCACTGTGCTATTTGCCATTCATACTTAGGACACTGGGAACAGAGGAGACACATAATCACTGAGTGTCCTTTCTTCACATTCTTGAATTTGGTGATTTGTAGTATAACTTTTGAACATGTAAGGTCTGAGTCTTTAAACAGTTTGTCCAATTTAGTTCCACTAGCTTTTGAGCATAAATTTTGTCCAGATTGGTTAATTTAAAATTTTAAAATAAAGAATAGAACTAAAAAGCTTCTGTATAGCAAAAGATACTATTGATTAGGCAAAGGAGCAGCCTAAAGACTGGGCAAAAACTTTACCAGCTATATATCTGGTAAAGTGTCTAGAATATACAAATAACTAAAAAAACCCTAAATGTTAACAACACAGATAACTCAATTAAAAAATGGGGCATGGAACTAAACAGAATGTTTTCAAAACATGACAGAGAAATATTTAAAAATATTATCAATATCCTTAGACTTTGTGAAAAATGCAAATGAAATCACCTTGAGATTTTATCTTATCCCAGTGAGAATGGTTATGATAAAATGACAATAATGACAATAAATGTTGGTGTGGATGAGGGGAAAAGGGGAC
Source organism: Rhizomys pruinosus (assembly GCA_009823505.1). Lineage (NCBI taxonomy): Eukaryota > Metazoa > Chordata > Mammalia > Rodentia > Spalacidae > Rhizomys > Rhizomys pruinosus. The sequence goes on from VZQC01005889.1 coordinate 966,233, forward strand.
ACTTATTTATTGTTGGAGTGAAAAGTGGTGCAGCTACTATGGAAACCAGTTTAAGTATTGTGAATATAAACATGTTATAATATTAAGCATCAGCATAATTAAGCTCAGTAGAAACAGAAATTGTTAGCCGGGCGTGGTGGTGCATGCCTTTAATCCTAGCACTCGGGAGGCAGAGGCAGGTGGATCTTTGTGAGTTCAAGGCCAGCCTGGTTTACAGAGTGAGTTCCAGGACAGCTGGGGCTACAGGGAGACACTGTCTCGAAAAGACAAAAAAATCAGCTTGGTTTATTGCTTCCATGCATGCAAAACCACATGGCCCTCAGGTTGTTAGCCTTGCATAACCAGCCAACCAATGTGGGAACAATAGCCCCATGTTTGCACAAATAGAAATTAAGGAGAGAGGTAATAGCAAAAACTCGGATTGTGGGGTTGCTAAACCTGAAATTTTCCACCAGGATTCCTTCAAGTCCCACTATTTGGGCGTTCGGTTAGTAAGTGGTTAGGTTCCATGATGGGACTGGAACATGGAAAAGCACACAGGTGAAAGCAGAGCACAAGGAGCGTCCACATGGCAGGGTGAAATTCCAAATAATAAAGTGGCTGCTTTATTCAATACAACATGTCAATTAATAGCAGTGTGATCATCACCTCCTACAGGCCAATCCCAGACCTTTGAATCATCCCAAATTCGTGTGCATTAGCATCAGATGAGGTCCTGTGACCTCTCACTTGCATGCTCTGGGACATGCGACTGGAAATGTTATCTCTCACACACACCTAACTTCAGATCAGACCACCACCCGAACTAAAAAAAACTAAAAAGCAAAAAGTTAGTAGAACACAGGCTACTGTTTGTCGAGGGGTCTGGGTTTGATTCCCAGCACCTACATTGCAGCTAACAAAGCCTCCCATAATTTCCAGTCCACAGGGATCCGATGCCCTACTTCTTGGCCTTCATCATCGGCATTTCATGACATGGTGCACTTTAAACACATGCAGGCAGATTACACTTTATATACAGAAAAAAAAGAAAATATGAAATACCATAATTTGGTGTGGTGGCTCACAAATCTAATTATACTTTCTATCTTCACAGAGTTTGTTGGTCCGTATGACATACAGAGTTTGTGTCCTCATGGTGTAATACATGAGAGCCTTAAAAAGGAGGGCAGAATGTTCAGACCCGACACACATACCTATTGAATCAACATCTCTGCATTTTTATTACTTACTTTTTTTTATGTATATGAGTAGTACTTGCCTGCTCTGTTATAAGTGCCTATCCCTGTTGTGGAATTGCCCCTGGAAGTCAGAAGAGGGCGTTTCAAATTCCCGAAACCAGAGTTATAAGGACTGTTGTTAGTTGCCTTGTGATTGGGGGATCAAGTTTCTGGGCCCCTGCAAGAGCAGCAGTGTGGTTCTTACACCACTGCAGACAGCCTCCCAGGCCCACATCTGCATCTCTATCAAGGGATAGGTCAGTCAGTTCAGTGCTTCTCTGGAGGCATGAGGACCTGCGTTTTGATCCTCTAGCACCGGAGGATCCTGGGGGGATTATTGTGCCACCTATTCTAAGCAGAATTGGGTGATTCAATAGAGCATAGCCCTGTCTCAACATAAAAAAAAAGTGCGAGAAATGATCAAGAAGACTTATATGACTTCTCACATGGCAGTGAACTGAGCACCATCTGCATACACATCAATAGTACAATGCATATACACAAAACATACACCATACCTCAAATTTGTAGGCGTGATTAACATAGTCTGCAGTGTAAACATTGACGATGACTGTACTAATACTTAAGGTCCTGATACTTCATTAACAGAGGTACCTTAGTCACTTGGGGCTGGTCTAATAAAGTACTTTAACCTGGGTGTTCTTATGAATAGAAATTTATTTCTTCATGGTTTTATGAGGTTGGGAATAACAAGGTGCCTGTGGATTTGTGTGTCTGGTGAGGGGCTTGCTCTTGTTAACTGGAAAAGAGAAATGCCCATAAGAGAGTCACATACAACAATCACAGTTGCTTTCAGATAGAAAGAAATATAACGATTACGTTGCTCAGTTTGCCTTTCATTGTGGATTTGTGTACTAGAAGACCACTAAGTCCTCCTTTGTTTTTTGGGACTGTGTTACTTCACTTGTATACGGCTTTTAAGTTCCATCCATTTACCCTGCAAAGTTCATGATGTCATCTTTCTTTTAATATGATTAATTATTATTATTATATTATTATTATTTGGTCTTTTCGAACAGGGTCTCCCTGTTGTAGCCCCAGCTATCCTGGAATTCACTCCTGTAGACCAGGCTGGCCTTGAACTCACAAAAGATCCCCTGCCTCTGCTCCTCCAAGTGCTAGGATTAAAGGCATGCGCCAACCACAGCCCGGTCTGATGTCATCTCTCTTACACCTGCATAGAATTCCATTGTGTAGATGTACATTTTGTTATCCACTGTTGAGGGGCATTTGGGTTGGTTTCCCTCAGCTTTTTGCTATGTGAAGAGAGCTGCGATAAACATAGATGTGCATGTACTTTGTGGTAGCTGTGTCTTGTAGGTATATACTCAGGAGTGGTATGGCTGGGTCAGGTAGTAGGCTCATTTTGAATCTTTTAGGGTTCTCCACACTGCTTTCCACAGTGGTTGTATGAGTTTACATTCCCAACAGCAGTGGATGAGTGTTCCCTTTTCCCATCAACCTCTGCAGCATTTGGTGTCTTTTGTTTCTTGATCTTAGCCAGTCTATTGAAGTTGAGTGAATGATTATCTTATAAACTATTTTTTTACCAGAGAAAACAATAATCTTTCCTTCCTTTCCTTCTTCTCTCCGTCCCCTCCCTTCCTTCCTTCCCTATCCTTCCTTCCTTCCTCCTTCCTTCCTTCCCCTTCCCTTCCTCCCTCCTCCCCTCCCCCTCCCTCCTCCCTCCTCCCTCTCTTCTTCTAAAGAACAGTAGATAATAGTAAAGTATTAGTTTTTCTGACTGTCTTAAGCGGCATGAATGGGAAATACATACCATAGATACTTATTACTGTGGTAAGGTTTTTTTTTTTTTTTGTGTGTGTGTTTTTGAGAAAGGGTCTCCTTGTAGCCCCACTGGCCTGGACTCACTCTGTAGACCAGCGTGGTTCTTGGACTCACAGAGATCTGCCTGCCTCTGCCACCTGAGTGCTGGGGTTAAGGTGTGTGTGTGTCACCATGCCGTGGTATATCTGTGGTAAGTTTTTAAATACCATGGTCTAAAGACAGTTTTTGATAATGTTTCTCTAAAGCTCTATGCAAGAAAAAAGTAAAAACTGAATTGTGAACATTCATTTTACTACATGTTTCTTTTAAGAAAAAAAAAAGCAAAAAGAAAAAAAGAAATGCATCTGAGAAAAGCATGCAGTAGTAGAATTGAAATGTTGATAGACATTTACTAAAAGTCAGAAACTTCAAGAAGAGTTGAGCAAGTTAAGGTATGTGGATGCTCAAAAATACTTTTCTGAGTGACAGGTGTCTCTAGCTTCACCTTTGGAAGTCTGAAGAGCTAGGCCTTTGTATTTAATCAGAATACTCTTTCATTAGGCATTCCTGACACCACTCACTGACCCAGATAAAAAAATAAGATTAATAAAAAAATGTGCATTCCCTTAGCCATACAGAGGTCATTTAAATGAAAAGATTTCATAACTTGGGTTTTTGTCATCCAAATGAGAAAACTGATAATGACTTCACTGTGCTATTTGCCATTCATACTTAGGACACTGGGAACAGAGGAGACACATAATCACTGAGTGACCTTTCTTCACATTCTTGAATTTGGTGATTTGTAGTATAACTTTTGAACATGTAAGGTCTGAGTCTTTAAACAGTTTGTCCAATTTAGTTCCACTAGCTTTTGAGCATAAATTTTGTCCAGATTGGTTAATTTAAAAATTTTTAAAATAAAGAATAGAACTAAAAAGCTTCTGTATAGCAAAAGATACTACATTGATTAGGCAAAGGAGCAGCCTAAAGACTGGGCAAAAACTTTACCAGCTACTATATCTGGTTAAAGTGTTCTAGAATATCAAATACATCTAAAAACAAAACCTAAATCGTTAACAACACAGATACTTCAATTAAAAAATGGGCATGGAACTAAACAGAATGTTTTCAAAACATGACAGAGAAAATATTTAAAAAAAATTTATCAATTATCCTTAGCTTTGTTGAAAAATGCAAATTGAACACCTTGAGATTTCTATCCAGTGAATGTTATGATAATGACAGATAATTTGACAATAAATGTTGGTGTGGATGAGGGGGAAAAGGGGACACTTATTTATTGTTGGAGTGAAAAGTGGTGCAGCTACTATGGAAACCAGTTTAAGTATTGTGAATATAAACATGTTATAATATTAAGCATCAGCATAATTAAGTTCAGTAGAAACAGAAATTTTTAGCTTAGGCGTGGTGGTGCATGCCTTTAATCCTAGCACTCGGGAGGCAAGGCAGGTGGATCTTTGTGAGTTCAAGGCCAGCCTGGTTTACAGAGTGAGTTCCAGGAAGCTGGGGCTACAGGGAGGACACTGTCTCGAAAAGACAAAAAAAAAAACAAAAAAAAAAAAACCCTTATAAAAAAAAAAAAAAAAAAAAAAAAAAAAAAAAAAAGAAACAGAAATTTTTGTTAGTGATAGATCATAAAATAAAACCTTTAAAACAATATTACTGGATCGAATGCTGTATTTCATCAGATTTAAGTTTCTTTCTTTTTATTTTAGGATTTCTTTTCTTTGGTCTTTATTGGAACATGAACTTTTAGGTGATTATATGGAATGCTGTAGGGACGCATCATGAGCTTTCATGTTATTTTGAAGTTAATTCAGCAGGTTTCAAGAGACGGCTTGCAGCTCTGTCAGAGAACACAAGTTTGGTACCCATGTCAGGTAGCTCAGAACTGCCTGGAACTCTAGATCCAGGGGATCTAATGTCCTCTTCTTACCTTCCCAGGCAGCCACATGCATTGGCACACATGCACATGTGTGCATACACACTATATACTACATACACACAGACACACAGACACAGACACAGACACAGACACACACACACACACACACACACACACACACACGGTCACACAAATTAAAAAAAACCCTTACAGTTAATCCATTAATTCAAGTATTATATAGTGAATGGCTATTGTATGCTAGAGTGCAGTAGAAAATGGTTTTATTCCTGGAGATGGTGTCCTTGACATTAAACTGAGAAAGGGAGACCCATATAAAAGGATGGGAATATAGACAAGGCTGTTAACTGGGGCTTATTGGAGAAGGGAACCAAACGCTGACCAAAAGGCAGACCAGGCTGCTTTCCCTTGAGGCAAAGGGAAGGGCAGGGTTGCTGATTTCTGGGATGGGCTAAGTGGTCATCATCTTGCCTGAAGGACTTAGTGTACTCAGGCTCCTGCAGAGGTGTAAATGTTTGAGCTGGGAAAGAAATAAACACTTTTAACAGACAACCCGAGGACCTGGGAGTAGCTTACCTTCTGTTCTCTTATGGCACTAAGATGGCTTAGTGTCTTAATATCTCAGGTTTTGTCTGGTTTCTCAGACGCTAGTAGCTCTAGGAGATAATATCTTCTTAATATTTAGCAGATCCCCCCCCAGTAGTATAAAATATAAACATATTTTGGTGAGATTAGAGATTTATAATTGCTTTTAAAATTTGCTTTTAATTTTAAATTTCAGACGATGTTACGGATCAGTTCATTTAGGATGATCTTTAGGATTATGCTTTTAAAAAAATTTTTATGCGTATGAGTATATTGCCTGTATGTATGAGTGCACAGGTGTTGTGCAATGCCCATGGAGGTCAGAAGAGGGCATCAGATACCCTGAACTGGAATTATGGATAGTTAGCCACCATGTGGGTACTGGGAATCGAACCCAGGTCCTCTGCAAGAGCAACCAGGGCTCTTAAGCGCTGAGTCATCTCTCCAGCCCCTGCTTTCTTTTTTAAAGGTGATGTATTTACAATGTTTGTATGTAGGCTGTAGGTACGGATCTATGTATGTACAAGACTAATGTATCAATCTTGATTTTCTTTGAAATATTGATCTATATTACTGCTTATTTCTCTTAATTTATATATAATTAACCTTTTAAAGTAATTTAGGAATAAAGATATATTTTCTAGGGAATAAAGTCAGAAGTTGCCTGGAAAATAACTACAATTTTCTTAAAAGTTCTTAAAGTTTCATTTCTGTACTGTGTTTTTACTGCTGAATCTGGAAATACATTATGTGACTTTTCCCCTATGTTAACATTTTTTTAGTCATAGCAATGTTAATAATAAATTAATGATTATAGAGATTAATTTATAAATACAAGTTCATCACTTTCTAAACTGCATTTGATATATGCTTTCTGGATTTGATGATGTCTGATATTTTATTATTTTTCACAGATATAGTTGTGTAAATGGTAATAAGAATAGTATTAGAATAAAAATACATAGTATTTCAGATTTCTTTGAAAACCACATACCATCAATTTAGTGTTCGTATTCAAATAGAGCTAGTTATTATGCCAAATTTTGACCTTTTTACAGATCTAATTAGTAATGTCCAATTTATCCCAATCTTTTGAATGATGATAATATTTGTAGAGTCATGAGAGTCAGCCAGTGAATTAATTATCAGAGCATGACATGAAGGGATAGAGTAGTTCACTGCCCAAACTGAATCTAGATTTCAACAAACCACCCACATACATATATAAGCTTTTGTCTCTTTTTGCTTAGTTTTTTCTCTTTTGAAATTGGGATACATTCTTGCCCACATTTGAATGATTCAGCTGTTTTCTTCTGTTAATATAGAAAACAACTGTAACAATTATTGTAATACAAATAGAAGTGCCAATTTTCTTTATATAAATCCATAAGCTCATTTTCAACAATTCTTTATTCCAAACATTAAATCAACAACAATAAAAAATTAAAAGCCACTTTTTATTGCACATTGACAGTATATGTGACAATCTTCTAGTTAAGTGAATCACTAGATTAAATTACATTTGGACATGCATTGCTTTTTCAGATTACAGAAAGCTAGATTTCTTGTTACAGTTTCTTCAAGTGATTCATTCTGAAATTGGAACTTGTTAATATGGCTCTCTACAGAATATATTGGGTGGTCAGTCTCATTGCATGTACTATTCTGCTGCTTATATTAATTAAAAATGTTGCACCAAAGCTATGAAGTCTGTACAAAATGGCTAGTTAAAATTTTTTTTTTTTGGTACTAGAAAGAGACATAGTAGAGATAACTGGAAATCAAAATGCAATATACCCTGCTTGATTAGTTCCCAGAGAGTATGGTTTATCTTTAATGCACATCATTTACCCAAGTAGTGCTTTATCAAACATCTTATTAATAAGGATACTACCCTATCCAGATTATCATTTCATTTTATATTTTTACCATTTTAAGTGGAAAGAAAACCTCAGTCTTTACAATCCAAGTAAGTATAAAAGTGACATTGTAAAATTAGTGCCCCAAGATCTAAACTGAGATTCTGAAATCAATAGTGCACTGTTGCTGGATAGATTAGCTACTGAAAAATGTTTAGATTGTTACATTAAAGACATTAATAAATAAATCCATTGTTAGACTTTCTATAAACACCAACAATTTATATAATGCGACATTATAAAAACTTCAAAGCACACTTTAAAAATGTTTAAACAATTGTTATTTACAACATTTATGATTGTTCAATTGTAGTAGAGTATGACAATTCCTAAAACGGAAAGAAAAAATAGCAAAGAAAGCAGAAAACAATGAATCCGATAACCCAGTTCACTGAATAAATATAGATGATCACCATATCCATGTCAAACCACCATCCACGGCTGTCATCCTCAAAGTGCAGGTAGTCCATCCTGTGCGCACCGTGTGGGAACTGCCTTCTTGTAACTGGAGCTGCACGTCTGTGGAATCCTAGACATATGAACAAATCATTTTCAAGCTCACTGAATTCAGAATCGTGCTTGTAAAAGAAGCTGCATTGTAAACGCAGTGTAAGAACACAGCTGCCTTGTTTTCACTGGAGTTTTGTTTCTGACATTTGCTTTTTCAATGATGAGCAACTATCAGAAGTCCCTTCTGGTTCAGAGTTTTAAGGGCAGGGGGAGTAGATTAGCCTAGATCTTTGACTTGGGCCAAGTTATTAGTGTCGTTGGGTCTGAGATTTCTCATCTCTACCGTCTAATCCTGACTTGTGAAGACTCATTATTTTCACATGCAGCATTTTCTAAATTTAAACCCCAGCCATCATAGCTGTTGCTATAACTACTGTCTGAGATGTCACAGTTTCTCTCTCTCTCTCTCTCTCTCTCTCTCTCTCTCTCTCTCTCTTTTCTTTTTGAGACAAGGTCTCTCTGTAGCCCCAGCTGGCTTGGAACTTTCTATGTACACCAGGCTGACCTTGATCTAATTGAGATCCACTTGCCTCTGCCTCCTGAGTGCTGGGATCAAAGATGTGCCACCATGTCTGTCAGTCTTTACCTCTTATATCTTATAAATTTCATTTAGTTCAGTTAATTTAAAAATATTTTATTATTATTATATACATAAGTATGACTGCATTGCCTGCATGTAAGGTAAGTACAATGCCTCTGGAGGTCAGAAGAAGCTGTCAATCTCCTGGAACTAGAGTTATGGATAGTTGTTAGCCACCATGTGGGTACTGGGACTGAACCTGGGTCCCCTGGAAGAATAGTCAGTGCTCTTAACCGCTGAACCATTTTCTCTAGCCCCTCAGTTCAGTTATTTGAGCAAAATTCTGTGAGAAAATATTCCTCACTTTAGCACTGAAAAGTTGTGTGGACATAATGGTACTCCTCCAAAGAAGCTTCACTTTAATTTTCATAATTTTCAAAGCGTGGGCCTACTTATAGGATCTGCCAGTAGAGGCAAAGCAAACCTCCCAAGTACAACCCCTTGTTACAGTTATGAGAAATACTGTATCTTATGAAATACTGGGTATATTTACTAGCTAAGAATCTAGAGCTTGAGGATAACTTGGTCAAAAGAAACCTGGTTTTGTTGGTTGGCCAATGTGAGGTATCTAAGGCATTTAAAAAACAAAGCCATAACATCATTATTAATCTTAACACTTTTACTTGACTACTGCATACTTTAAACATGTTTGTTCATTGGTGTCAGAGAGTGGAGGCAGCAAAATACACTATCTGAGTAGAGAAAAATCTAGTACTTTCCAGTAACTGGTGATACAGTTACAGAGGCTTTAGCTTGAAGTAAATTCTTCTTCCTCATCTGTAGCAGCTGAATTATGGGAGATGAGCTGCTGGCTGCTTATCCAGACAACAAGGGTGAGTTCATCAGCTCTTATAAAGCTGTTTGAAGCCCAAACTCTTTAATCAGGAACAAGACTATCTTGTGTGTGTGTGTGTGTGTGTGTGTGTGTGTGTGTGTAATTATATATTTATTTATATTATGTCGATTTAAACCACAGAAGGACAAGATAAAGGTAAAGTGATTGCCCAGGTTGGTTGGTGCACACTAATCCCAGCAGCTTTAATTCTCCTCTCCCGAGAGGCAGAGGCAGGAAGATCTCTATAAAATCAAGGCCAGCCTGGTCTATATATTTAGTTCTAGGCCAGCTGGGGCTACAGGGAGACCCTGTCTCATAAAACCTAAAAATCAACAACAAAAAAGATGAAATGATGCTTTAGAGAAAATTGTTGAGGTACATTTCAAGCAGGTTCCTGATAATTTCTAATTTTTAAAAATTTGCTTCGTATTATACTTGATTTTTAAATTTTTAATGAGAGCGAGAGAGCGAGAAAGAGAATGTATGTGTGTGTGTGTGTGTGTGTGTGTGTGTGTGTGTGTGTGTGTGTGTATACATGAGGGCAGGTGCCCATGGAAGCCAGAGTCATCAGATCTGCCAGGAGCTACAGTTACAGGTGATTGTGAGCTACTCCAATATCGTTCTTGGGAATCACACTTGGGTGGAAGAGCAGTATGCACTGTTAACCACTGAGCCATCTCTCCAGCCCTTATTAAAAATATTAGATTGTTAAGTTTTATAGAATACAAGAAGGATAATTAGGATGATGTATCAGTTTTTTCTTTTGTTTGGACTGTTAATATTCAAACCGATTTATTTATTTTTATTTTATGTGTATGGATTTATTGGCTGCATGTTATGCAATACCTGTGGAGGCCAGCAGAGGGCGCTGGATCTCCTGGAAATGGAGTTATAGATGGTTGTTAGCTGCTATGTAGGTTCTGGGAACTGAACCCAGTTCCTCTGAAAGAACATCCAGTGCTCTTTTTTTTTTTTTTCCCCAATGGAAGTGAAATGGAATGAAAGAACATCCAGTGCTCTTAACAGCTTAGCTATCTCTCTAGCCCTGATTTTCTTATAGGACTCCGCTTAAGTTCCTTTGTGCTAGAAGTCTAGATAAAAGTATGTAATGTAATCCATTTAACTGGGCATCTATAAATTAAATATAGTGTAACTTGTAGGAAAGGTACAAACTAAAGAAGTCAACTGCGTTGTCAAACTTTTTTTTTTTCATAGCTAACATCACATACCACATGATAATACCAGTGTCAGGCCTCATTAATTACTAAAACTTATTATTTTATTTGGAAAAGTATAAATATAAATGTTATCTTCTTTATCTGGATGGGGTTGGAGTGTGTTGCACTCCATCTGGCCATTCTACATGGGAAAACATCACACAAGGCAATTTCAATCTCAGAAGTTTTTCTGCTTTCAAAGCTGCAGTCATAACCTGAATAAGAAAAAGAGGATGTGGGAAAGTTTTTCTTACATTTAAATATTCTCCAAATGCATTATCAGAAATATTCTCAAAGTAGTTTATATACCCTTTAAAAGCTTCTTCATAAATACAGGCTAGTGATAAGGTAACACTTCTGTTAGAAATTACTATTAGTATTAAAAAGATGTGATTTTTTTTTCTTGTCCAAAAGGATTATGTGTAGGCCCAAGATTCTTCAAATTCAAAGTTGCAGTTTCTTGGGTCAAGCTGATAGTATTAATAATATGTATGGTATTACTGAATAACATACATATTATAAACTCAAGTCTGTAGTACTAGATAACACAAATACCAAATTCCTTATCTAGTACGAGGATTAGATAATGTAAAGCATATGACCATCCCAAAGAGAAAGTTCAATGAAAGACTCTTATTATAATAATTCTTATTGGTTTTGTTTATATGAGGACAAGCCTAGTTCCTGTCAGTGTTTCTCTCTCTCTCTCTCTCTCTCTCTCTCTCTCTCTCTCTCTCTCTCTCTCTCTCCCTCCCTCCCTCCCTCCCTCCCTCCCTCCTTTCCTCCCTCCTTCCCTCCCTCTCAGTAAGCTCACCATTCTGCTAAAATGGCTTTGCAAATGTTTTTCTTCAAATGAGTTGACTTTTCTGTCAGTTGGTAACCTTAAGACAGTTGGAATATTTTATGTTGAAACTGTGGAATTTATTACATGTCATGGACAGAATATGGACTATATTTTAGTGAAGATTTAAAGATTTTTGACATGATACTTATCATAAAAAGACTCAGTCTAGAACACTCATTTTCTTAGAAAATTATTATCCTTGTAGGAGATAATATTACTTTAATCTAGCCAGTAATTAAGTAAATTAAGATTAAATTTAGTTTCTCCTTAGTAAAAGGAATTAAATAGTAAGGCCAAGGATTTCATCTGATAAGAGTTCAGCTTTTGAGGGCCACAAATAGCTAAGAATTTTTTCTGTTCTTTAGACATCACTTTTAGCCCCTGTTTAAAATGCATGGTCTAGGAGACAATACACCTACAACCATTATAATGGGTAACATCAATATTCTAATATCCACAAAACTGTCATTCTAAAAATAGACCTGGATCAGATAGAGTGTGAGCCTGGATTCTGTGCCTGGAATCTACTTTTTATAGACAATACAAATTATTTGTGATGTACTGATGATAATTATTTGGTATTGAGACATGCCTTAAAATAGTATCTGATATTTTGAGTATGTGTATGTGTATGTGTGTTTGAGATAGGGTCTCCCTATAGCTTCTGTTGGCCTAGAACTTGTTATATAGACCAGGGTGACCTCTATCTCATGGAGAGCTGCCTGTCTCTGCCTCTTGAGTGCTGGGATTAAAGGCATGTGCCCCATGCCTGGCTCTTTAACAATGCTCTTTTAAAGTGCAAACATACATTTCTGGGGTGGGAGGTTCTCCACATATTCCAATGAGAAAGAGATGAAAGCATACATTTAAGTGAAAACTGTATTCTTCGAGGAGTCTAAAAACTTGGATTTTAAAAATTAATATTCTAGGGGCTGGAGAGATGGCTCAGTGGTTAAGAGCATCAACTGCTCTTGCAGAGGGCCTGGGCCACACATGGTGGCTGAGAACTGTCTGTAACTCCAATTCCAGGAGAACTCCAGTTCCAGGGGAATCTGACACCCTCTTCTGACCTCCGCGACACTGCATGACACGGGTGCACAAACCTACATGCAGACAGTATACTCAGACACATAAAAAATAAACAAATAAATTAATTAATATTTTACATATTCTGTCAACTCAAAATAATTTCTCTACCAAGATAGTCACAGTTTTCCTTTAATATATTAGTAGGATGAATTGAACTAATTTTTTCTAACTTTGAACACTTTTTGTATTTTTAAATTAGTATACTAGCTAATGGATTTCATTATCATATTTTCATACCTACATTGTCATCAGTCTTCCTACTGTGCAACCCCACCTCCCCACCCCCCTCTCACCAGTCCCTTCCCTCATCCTGTCTGCCTTGATGTCAGCTGTATTCCATTACCTTTATTTTCCATTTCTTCTCCCACATAAGACCTCATTTTAATTTTAGTGTACCTTCTTCTTGTATATTTGCATGTGTTGACACACTGTGTGTGAGCACACTTGTGTGTACACATGCATGTCTGTTAGTGTGGAAGGCAAAGGTTGATGCTGGGTGTATTCCTTGATTGCGTTCCACTTTATTTACTAAGGCAAGTCTTGTTAAATGTAGAACTTGATTATTTGGCTATTGTAGCTGTCCAGCTTGTGCCAGGGATCCTCTGTCTCCCACTCCCAGGCACTGCTGTCACTGGTGGGCCACCACATCTTTCACTTGGTTGCTGGGTATCCAGACTCTTGTTCATCCCCTTGTGGAGCAGGTGATTATCCACTAAGCTATCTCCCAACCCTAAGGTCACTTTTTCTTCTTTCATGTTTCATGGCCCACATTCCCCCATATATAAAAATTAAAATGTTGGATAGGCATATGAAAGAAAGCATGATATTTTGTCTTGTGTATCTGGGTTATTTTACCCAATAATTTATAGTTCTTAATGTTGAATAACTTAAAAAAAACCAAGGTGATATTATTTCCAATATTTTTTATCTTTTAAAAAAATTAAAAAAAATTTTTTTTATTTATTTCTGTATGTGTATGAATGTGCTGTCTGCATGCAGGTCTGTGCACCCGTGCCGTGCAATGCTGCGGAGGTCAGAAGAGGGTGTCGGATTCCCCTGGAACTGGAGTTCTCCTGGAATTGGAGTTTCAGAAGGTTCTCAACCGCCATGTGGATGCTGGGGATTGAACCCAGGTCCTCTGCAAGAGCGGTCGGCGCTCTTAACCGCTAGGCCATCTCTCCAGCCCCTCATTTCTTTAAATGTAGTATAAATTCCCTATGAACACACTGACTTTTGTTCATAAGCTCACACTGTTACTATTTCATATAGCATTTCATTCATGTTAAGAGGAGGTTAGCCTATGATACTGCTTTGTCTATCACAGCTTTGTTACTTTCATTAGATGAGACTCCTCCATGGGACCTCTGTATGGTCAACATATCTTGAAAGCAGAGATACTCTTATTTGTTCTGTACTGTCTCTTCAATGATATTTGTATAGCAAACCCTTGTAAAAGATAAAGTATCCCCATTTGGAGCAGGTGACAGGTTTACACATAGGTTTGGGACACAGTGCACTTAGTGCCCATTATAAAAGGTGGAGTTCCATAAGCTCAGTGTTGTCCCATTTATCTCATTGTATAAATGTCTTCTGCTCTTATTTGAGATACCCTATGGGAAAGAAGGTCAGGTACTCATCACAAAGGCTGCCACTTTGGCTACTACTGTGCAATAAACTGCCCTTTGTCACCCAATCAGAAGTCTTGTGTTCTTCGTAGGTATCCATGAAACTGCCTGAATAACTTGTTACTTTGCAAATGAGATTAAATCTCTGGCCCTTAACAGTTTTTGACACTAGTAATCTTGTAGTATCTTTTAGTTTTGAAAACAGTTTGTATGAAATTAGAATTCTTGAAAGTTTTAGTAACTCAACCGTATAAAACAATTTGAGCCTGTAATTTTCCCAGGTCCAGAGGCAAAATTGTAAGATCAGTGTCAATTTCTTTAATAGTCAGTATATTCATGTTTTGTGGGTTTTGAGTCAATTTCGGTAATATTTATTCAGTATTATCCTATATATAGTATTCAAATTAATTGAGCTAAAACCCTCATACCACACCTTGGGACCTTCACAAAACTCTGGTCTAGTTCCGAGCACATGGTTTATCTGTACTTCCCTGCCACTGGAGTTTAGTCATGACTATGTCACTTGACGTAAGATGATTGCAATGGACATACTGTGTGTTGCTTCTTTGGGGTGACTACATTCATTAGTTTAAGATTCTGTGGGTGTCTATCTCACAATAGATAGCAATGTTCTCAGAGGCTGCTCTTCATTTTTGGTTCTAAAGTTTATTTTGATGTATGTGATACAGAATAGCTAGTCAGCTGCTCAGGGAAGATTAGTTTGATATTCCTCTGAATTTTGAGGAAAAGTAATAAACTAACTTATTAAATTATTCAAGAACAAGATGAATCAAACTGGAAATTGAATTTGACTGGTTTTTCTCACATAAGAAAAAATTCCTACAAGTTGCTGCTGGAGAGATGTCTCAGCCATTATGGCTGCTTTTGTAGAAGACCCTGGTTTGGTTCCCAGCACCCACTGTGGCTAACAACTGTCCACAACTGCAGTTCTAGGGGATCTGTCACCCTCTTCTGGTCACAGCAGGTATTGCACAAATGGGTGCACTTAGATTCATGCAGACAAAACACTCATACACATAAAATAAAAATAAATACAATATTCTTGAACAAATTAATTGCAGTGAAGTAAAGGAGCAAGAAAGAAGACCCATTTATAAAAACTTCAAAGTTGCTACTGTCTCTAAAAAGGATAAAACCTATTAAAATTCTAGAACCCAAAGATATTTCTATTTTCTCTAAAGTTCTATTTTGTAAAAATAATTTTACCTCTGAATGATCTGTCTCATATCTAGATAACAAGGCTGTGACCATTCCTCTACAAAATATGGTTCAATTTCATCTTTATCATCAAAGACCAAAGAGTGAGCTCTGTTATTTTGAAGCTCCTCTCAGAGGCAGAATGATTGCCAGCAGTTATTTTGCTCATTTCTGCAATTTCAGCAGTGTGCATTATGTTCTCTGTGTACTTGATGTACAGTGTATTTGCTGTGTGAATGGTCGAGAGCACACATATGTGAAGAGAATTTAAGGAATTCAATCAGCATTTTACTGGAGCATGTCCCAAATCAAGTTTTCCAAATATATTTCCAGCAGGGATTAAATCCCATCATGAATACATTAACAAGATATTTTATAGTTTGTATTGAAAATATTCTTTACAGTCTACCTCAGACTTCTGGAGTGGGAGACACCCACTCTTATTCAGGGGATGGGACAGGCAAAAAGTTACTGCACTGCGATTCACTGCTCTTTATTCCCCAGATTATATAAGGATTTTCTTGTGTCAAAAGTTGACTGATATAAGTAGGTCTTAACAGAGGTGGAGTAAGATATTTGTGACTACAAATAGATATAGAATTGGTGTGTTAATACACTTCCAAAGTTAATGCAGACAGATGTTTTAATGTAATCTTCATCTTTGAAGTCTTTAGGCGCCCAAAGTCAAATATATGAACCCTGTAAAAATCAACCTTTAATATTGAAGGAGTTAAAATGTGCTACAGGTTTCTTATCACTCTATAAATGTGAATATTGACTAAATTCCCCAATCGAAAGACATTGACTGGGAGATTGGATTAGGAAACAGAACCCATCGATATGCTGTCTACAAGAAACGCATCTTACCTTCAAGAACAGGCACCACCTTAAAGTGAAAGGATGGAAAAAATATTCCACGCAAATTGTACCAAAAAGAAAGCAGGTGTTGCTATTTTAATATCAGACAAAATAGACTTCAAAGTAAAAGAAATCAGAAGACACAAAGAAGACCATTACATTTTAATCAAAGGAACAATTCACCAAGAAGATTTCACAATTATGAATATGTGAACCAAACTCTGGTGCACCAAACTTTATAAAGACAATTCTCCAGGACCACAAGTTACAGACTAACCCCGGTACACTCATAGTAGGGGACTTCAATACCCCACTGAGCTCTTTGGACAGGTCAACAGGACAAATAATCAAACAATACAAATAAAAATCAATGAATCCAAAAGTTGGTACTTTGAAAGAATAAACAAGATAGACAGACCTCTAGCCCAGTTAACCAAAAGAAAGAAGGAACAACTCAAAATCAATACAATCCGTGATGAAAAGGGAAATATCACAACAGACAAGGAAAAGATCCAGACAATCATATGGGAATACTTCAAAAGCCTATACTCGACCAAGTTTGAAAACCTAGAAGAAATGGATGAATATCTGAAATCCTGGGAATCACCAAAGCTCAACCAAGAAGAGATCAGCAGCTTAAACAGACCCATAACATATGAAGAAATAGAAGATGTAGTAAGAAGCCTCCCAACTAAAAAAAGCCCAGGCCCAGACGGTTTCACAGCAGAATTCTATAAAACATTTCAAAAAGACCTACAACCATTATTTCTGAAACTGTTTAGAAGTATACAATCAGAGGGAACTCTCCCAAATTCCTTCTATGAAGCCAACATCACTCTATTACCAAAACCAGGCAAAGATCCAACTAAAAAGGAGAATTATAGACCCATCTCCCTCATGAACACAGATGCCAAAATTCTAAACAGAATACTGGCAAATCGCATACAGACCCACATCAAGAAGATCATCCATCATGACCAAGTTGGATTCATACCAGAGATGCAGGGATGGTTCAACATACGAAAATCAATAAACATCATCAAACACATAAACGGAATCAAAGACAAAAACCACACCATCATCGCAATTGATGCTGAAAAAGCCTTTGACAAAATCCAGCATCCCTTCATGCTTAAAGTCCTAGAAGGAATTGGATTGGAGGGATCATTCCTCAATGTAATCAAAGCCATATACAGGAAACCCACAGCCAATATCATCCTAAATGGGGAAATGACAGAAACATTCCCTTTAAAGGTAGGAACTCGGCAAGGCTGCCCCCTATCACCACTCCTCTTCAATATAGTGCTTGAAACACTTGCTAGAGCAATAAGGCAAGAAAAGGATATTAAAGGAGTACTAATTGGAAAAGAGGAAGTCAAACTATCCCTATTTGCTGATGATATGATTGTTTACTTAAGGGATGCAAAAAACTCCACCAGAAAACTCCTAGAAACGATTAACAGCTTCAGCAAAGTGGCAGGATACAAAATTAACCTTAGAAAATCAATGGCCTTTCTTTACACCAAGAACAAGCAACTGGAGAAAGAATTCAAAGAGACCTTCCCACTCACAATAGCCTCAAAAACAATAAGATACCTAGGAACAAACCTAACCAAAGACACCAAAGACCTCTACAACAAAAATTTTAAACCCTTAAAGAAAGAAATTGAAGAAGACCTCAGAAGATGGAAAAACCTCCCATGCTCATGGATTGGGAAAATTAACATTGTAAAAATGTCCATTTTACCAAAACTCTTGTATAGATTTAATGCAATCCCAATCAAAATCCCCAAGAGTTTCTTCACAGGCTTGGAAACAAAAGTTCTTAAATTCATTTGGAAAAACAAAAGACCCCGAATAGCCAAATCAATCCTGAGTGAAAAGAGCTACACAGGAGGGATCTCTATACCAGATTTTAAACTATACTACAGGGCTATAGTCATAAAAACAGCCTGGTACTGGCACAAAAACAGACCTGTTGACCAATGGAACAAAACCGAAGATCCAAATCTGAGCACATACAATTTCAGCCATCTCATATTTGACAAGGGGGCCAAGAAACCACAATGGAGAAAAGACAGCATCTTCAGCAAGTGGTGTTGGCAAAACTGGATCACCACTTGTAGAAGAATGAAATTAAACCCCTACCTCTCACCCTGTACAAAAGTCAACTCCAGATGGATTAAAGACCTCAACGTGAAACCCCAAACTCTGAAGGTGATAGAAGAAAAAGTTGGCAGCAGACTACAAGACATAGGCGTAGGAAAAGACTTCCTAAATCAGACAGCAGCTGCACAAGAATTAAGGTCGACAATTGACAAATGGGACCTCATTAAACTCAAAAGCTTCTGTACATCAAAAGAAACAATCAAGGAAGTGAAGAGAAATCCCACAGAGTGGGAGGAAACCTTCACTGCAGATACATCTGACAAAGCATTGATTTCCAGAATATATAAACTACTCAAAAAACAAAGAAGAAAGAAAACAAATGACCCACTCAATAGATGGAGCAAAGAGCTGAACAGAGACTTCACAAGTGAGGAATTAGAGATGGCTGAGAAACATCTTAGGAAGTGTTCAACATCACTAATCATTAAGGAAATGCAAATCAAAACCACTTTAAGATATCATCTTACTCCAATAAGACTGGCTAGGATCAAGAAAACAAATGATACAAAGTGCTGGAGAGGTTGTGGGGAAAGAGGAACACTCATCCACTGCTGGTGGGAATGTAAACTCATACATCTACTACAGAAAGCAGCGTGGAGAACCCTGGAAGACTTGGAATGAACTTGCCACCCGACCCAGCCATACCACTCCTGGCCATGTACCCACAAGACACCCCACCGCAGAGATACATGCACAGCCATGTTTATTTCAGCTCTCTTCACAATAGCAAGGAGCTGGAACCAACCTAAATGCCCCTCAACTGACGAGTGGATAGAGAAAATGTGGTACATCTACACAATGGAGTTTATGCAGCAGAAAAGAAAGATGAGATCATGAACTTTGCAGGGAAATGGCTGGAGCTAGAGGACATCATGCTGAGTGAAATAACACAGTCCCAGAAAAACAAATGATGAATGGTATCCCTCATCTGTGGATGCTAGCACCAATTACCTAATTGTATGGCAAACTGAGCAATGTCAACAATGTGATCTGAAAACAACTGTGCTCTTATATTGTAGAAACCGTTAAAAAATAAACAAAGAAAAAATGTGAATATTTTTAGTTATCAGGTGTTTTGGTTCTATAACCAAGTAAGAAGTCTTATCCTAAAAAAAACAAAGCTTGCCATATTAACAATTTTTAGTTGTACAACTCAGTCAATGGTATTAGACTCACAGGGCTGTGCAACCACTACCACTGTTTGGTCCGATTTCTTCCCATCACCCCAGAGCCCGATAATCTCTATTCTATGTTCTGTCTCTACAGACTTGCCTATTTCAGGTATATAAGTGTGATCATAGAATATCTGCCTTTTCTGTCTGGCTTATTCTCTTAGTATGTTTTCAGTTTGCTACTATTGCAGTATGCACTGAACTGAACTCCTTTTCATCAATTTTATTCCTTTTAATCCACTTTTTGTATACTGTACATATTTTTTTATTCATTCAACTGCAGGAGGAAACAAACTTGGATTGTTTCTTCCATTTGGGTACTGTAAATAATATTATAATGGACATGGGTAGTGTCTGTTTCAGTTTCTGTTTTTAAACTGTTTTGGTTATATATATCCAAGAGCAGAACTGCAGAGTCATGTGGTAATTCTATGCTCACCTTTTTAAGGACCCTCTAACTCTTTTTCACAGTGGGTTTTATTATTTTATAATTTCACCAGCAAGGTGCAAGGGTTTCAATTCCTCCTTGCCAAGACTTGTCATTTTCTACTGTTATTGCTGTTGTCATCCTAGCATGCCCAAATCATCCTGTGACTTTGAAATCTGTATCCTTAATGAATAAGAGATACAGAGTATCTTAAATATACTTGCTGGTCATTTGTATAGCTTTAACTGGAGAAATGTCTATTCAAGTCCTTGATCACTAAAAAAAAAATATTTTCCTTGACTTCTTGGTATTGAGTTGTAAGAGTTCTTTATATATTATGGATATTAACCTTTTGCCAAGTATGCAAATATTTTCTCCCATGTTGCTTTATTATTTTTATGATAAAAGTGCTTTGCACAGAATTTTAATTTTGATTATGTCAACTGACTTCTTCTACTGTGTGTGGGTTGTTCTTTTGGTGTATATCTAAGAATACATTGGTCAGACCCATCGTCTTAGTTCTTATACTTCCTCAGGTCACTGGGATCCTATCCCATCTAGGATTTGCACAGCAGTCCAGTCCTGGCAGGATGAGTCACTCAAACCATCTCCAGGATCCTTCCCTGCCCCAGAACTGCAGTCCTAACTTCCATCCCCAAGACTCCCTCAAGTCCTCCTGCCAGGACATTTCAGCTCTCACACTTACTGGCCATGCAGATCCTATCACATCCTGGATATGTGTGCCCCTCCAGTTTTGGTAGGGTCATCTCATCTCTCAGATAAGCCTGGGTCTCCTGGATACCTCCCCACCTGGAACTTGTGGTCCTGAGCTCTGTCTCTGAGACTGCCTTCTCATACCCTGCCATCTGAATTCTGTGCACCCCAGATCTGTAAGCTCCCACCTTAACCTATCAACAACCCATTTATATGGCAGCCCCCATCTCATCTGCTGTTCTAAGGCCTGTGGGTCAATTCTAGAATCTCAACTCAAAAGTTGCACCTATATCTAGCTGAACTGAGACCATTTTCTTCACTCCATTTTCACATACACGTGAAATGGCCCCCAAACTGAATATCAAGCACTTCTCAGCTGGGTCATAATCTGAAAATTTGAAGAAACAATAAACAAGATACAAACATTCAATAAGGGCTCAGACCAAGAAACACTACCACACAAGTCCAGATGCCCAGGTCTCAACAAAAAAAAGTAAACAACAGGAATGACCAAGATAATATGGCTACTACAGAAATTAACAACCCAATTGTTATGGTTCCAGAGAATGACAACCATGTGATGACAACCAAGACAATGATTTCAAAATAGAAATTATAAATAGGTTCAAGGAATTCAAAGAGGATATGAATAAAAAATTGAACGAAGGCTGCAAATTACAATTGAATGAAATAAATAAAACAATTCAAATCATGAAATCAGAATTCAATAAAGTGACAGATTTTCTGAGAAAAGCCAATATGAAATAAAACTTGAAATAAAAAACTCAGGAACTCAAACAAAAAGCTTAGAGGAATGAATTAAAGAGGAAGTAGAAGAAATGAAACTATCAAAATTTGAAGAGCTTGGGGAAAGGGATTACTCAATCAAAGAAAATGTCAAATCTAAAATAAACCAGAAATGGAATAGGCAAGACCTTGGGGACATAGTACAAAGACCAAACCTATGACTCATAGGCATAGAAGGGGAAGAAACAGAGGTTCAAGTTGCAGAAAATATTTTATTTTTTGTCTTTTTGAGACAGGATCTCCCTGTAGCCCCAGCTGTCCTGGAACTCACTCTGCAGACCAGGCTGGCCTTGAACTGACAAAGATCCTCCTGCCTCTGCCTCCCGAATGCTAGGATTAAAGGTGAGTGCCACCATTCCCGGCAAGAAAATATTTTAAATAAAATCATAGATATTGTGAGTCTTTGTGCAGGGTGCTCATGTTGGGGCCTTCCTTGCTAAGACCACCTGAAGCACACGTAAGAGCCCGGTGCTCCAGACAGGTACCCCCCCCACCAACTGGATTTGAGGAGAGACTATCCAAGTGGATTTTTTTTTGAGAACCTTCAGAACAGGAAGGGAAGAGTGACTTAGATTTCCAATATCCCATATATAAACAAAATTGAAAGCCTGAAACCTAGACAACTCAATACTCCATAAACAAGGAGGAAAAAAGAAAAAAAAAGCATCAGAAGGAGGCAAGCAAAACAAGCCTTCAACATAGTGTAAAGACATTTGTGATTGGCATTGGAATACAGGGAAAAAAAAAAAGGGAAACCCTCATGCCAGGAACACGGTGAAGGGATAATATGGGAAAGGTGCAGGATAATTCCGCACCAAGCTCTACCAACCCTGTAGGAGATAGCTACAGTGGGACCCCCCTGGAGGTGACCCAAGAAACAGATCTTAGAGGAATAACTGTAGACCTATGCAGAGAAATTAAAGAAAATAAAGAAGAAGTCAGAGAACTAAGGAGAGAGAATAAAAAACTCAAAAAGGACTTAGAGGGATACAATGACAAACTTCGGAAAGAACTAAAGGAAGAGAATGACAAACTCCAGAAAGAACTAGAGGGAGAAAAAAACAAACTCTTGAAGGAACGAGAAACACTGAAAAAGGAAGCCAACCAGCGAAGTAAGGAGCGATTGTAAGTAAGAAGAGATTGAACTGCTTTCTTCAATTGACTAATAGACATAGGAACTGTGAAAAGGATTATTCTCTATTCAGAGCCAAATATAATACTAAAGTCTCCCCCCCCCAAAAAAAAATGGTAAAGGCTTCTTGCCTGTAAACTGGGATACCTGCAAGAAGAGAGGCAGTAAGGCCCTGCTGTCGAAGACCTGATGTAAGCATGGGAAAGATGTATTGAGACCTCACTTGCAAGTGTACAGGTGGTCTCTGGAATACCAGAGAGTGTTACCAAATGCCACTAAACCAATAAAGCAAATATTGGTCTCCTTGAGTCAAGCAAGACTCCTCTGTCAGCATCAGCTATACCTCACCTGCCTGGAAATACTGTGCAGCAGTGACAGCCATATGTCTGTATATCCCAAATCGGATTGGCTATTAGCTCTCTCCTTGGAGGAATAACTCACAGCTGATGCCACAAGCTTACCTCCTCTAGTGGTTAGGAGATGTTATAAGCCACAGTAAGACCTTGTCATCTTTTACAGAAAAAAACATAATTCATGGATTAGCATTCCACCCAAACATCTGTGTCTATACCAAAGTAACCTACCATAATAATTAGTACTGTTTAAATACCTATATATCTAATTGCTTGTGCTTCATTAGTAGGATTGAAAGGTTATTCCTGGACAAACTGTCAACCCATGAAATGAAAGAGCCAGAACTGATCAGAGTCTAAAATGACATCTCCAGAGAAAGTAGACTGTTTTGCTCTTCGTCCACCTGTGCCCCTTTTCTAAGCCTAGGGAACAATCTGTGGAAGAAGGGGCATGGTAGAATGTAAGGGCTGCGATTGGGGTGAATGATGAAACTACAGCAATATAGACTGGACACTCATTTGATCAACTTGAATGTACATACAAGCCTTGGGCTGTGTGGGTTTGGGCACAACTGCTTGCAAACTGGTTTTACACGAAGGATGCTTGTACTCATAACTTATTACTTATTGTTAAAAAAATGAAATAAAAAATATAAATACATAAAATCATAGAAGAAAATTTCCCAAAGCTAGGGAAAGAAATGCCTATCAAGGTATAACAGGCATAGAGAACACCAAGTATACAAGACCAGAAGAAAAAAAAAAAAAACTCCCCACATCATATAATAGTCAAAATGTTAAACATACAGACCAAAGAAAAATATTGAAAACTGTGAGAGAAAAAGATCAAGTCACATAATAAAGGCAGGCACATTAGAGTAACAGCTGACTTTTTAATGGAGACTATGTGTAGGGAAAGCCAGCTTGAATTGCAAGCTAGCTTTCCAGCTGGCATGCCTCAAGGCACTGCATGGCCAACAGTCTGGCTCTGCCCCAAGAAGGAACAAGCAGCATGACCTAGGTACATGGTGCTGGGTGGAGCAAAGTGTGCAGTGGTGCAGATTTGGGGGGCTTGTGATTGGTCCTGGAACTGACGTCATTTGATTTATAAAAGCGAGCTGTGGCAAGGAGTAAATTTGAATATCATAGTAACATCATCATGGAATTCCCGGCCATTATTTTTATTACTTATTGCATGCATACAGGCTAAGGTAGGCCTTCACTTCGTTTGGGTGGCCAGTGGGTTGGAAAGAGATTCCTTTGTGGATCACCAGTCTGGGTAGCTGGTGTTATGTGGGTATTGGCTGAAGGGAGGCAATCAGCCATCAGCCTGAAATTCCTGTCCAGGCCCTGGGGAGGTGAGAAGTCATGGCCAAGAGTGGAACACGTGCTTGTGGGTCTAGGCTAAGAGCTTAAGTTGGAGTTACCACTTAGGTTGGGCTACGGGAAATAGCCGGCTGGTCTCTGTGCTGAGAGGCCAGCTACCCAGTGTCTGCAAAATGGGCGCTGTGACCCCATCCTCCTTAGCAGGGCTGTGTGGTCCTTGTTTGGCATAAAAAGAAAGCTTCCTACAACTATGAAAGCCAGAGTGGCATGTACCAATGTCATCACTACAGAAAATCCTGGATGGAATATTTTGGTCAGAAGGAAAGATTACACTCAAGAGGGCACAAACAAATAAACATTACCACAACAGACAACTAAAACAGGTCTAAGAAAACACCAACTAACAGGAATTAATGAGCATTGTTCAAAAATAACCCTCAATATTATCAGTATTGATAGTATATATTATGAGTATTATGAGTATATACAATCCTCAGTAAAAAGACGCAGACTAAAGTACTGGATTAGAAAGCAGGATCCATCAATCTGCTTCTGCCAAATACCACAGATCATCAGCAATGGTTGCCACTAGCTTAGGGTAAAAGGATGGAAAAAGATATTCCAAGCAAATGGAACTAAGAAAAAAGCAGGCATAGATATTCCAATATCTGACAAAATAGAATTTGAACTAAAAGTCGTCAGAAGAGACAGGAAAGGTCACTTCATATTCATCAAAGGAACAATGCACCAGATACAGGGGCACCCAGTTTCATAAAAGAAACAAGATCTAATATCTCATATTGACCCCAGTACAGTGATAGTGGGTAACTTCACTACCATGGTGCTGTCAACCAAACAAAACTACACAGAAAACCCATACTTAAATGACACCATAAGCCAAATGCACTTTACAGACATCCACAGAACATTCCACCCAAGCACCAAAGAATACATTCTCAGCAGCCCATGGAACTTTCTCAAAAATTGGCCAAATATTAGGATATGAAGTAAGTTGTCAGAAATTCGTGAAAACTGACATACCATCTTGCATTCTGTACAGTCACAGAAGAATAAAGCTAGATATCAACAATAATAAAAATGGGGAAAAGAACATGAATTCATGGAAGCCGAACAACACATTCCTGAATGAAAATCAGATCACAGGAAGAAATCAAGAAAGAAATTAAAATTTTTTTAGAATTGAATGAAAATGAAAACATGAAATACCCAAACCTTTGGGACACAATGAAGGCAGTCCTAAGAGGAAAATTTATAGCATCAAGTGCCTATACCAGAAAATTATACAAATCTCATATAAATAAATTAATGAGTCACTTGGAAGCCTTGGAAAACCAAGAATATACAACACCTAAAAAAGGACAGATGGGATGGAAACAATATAAAGAATCAATGAAACAAAGAGTTGGTTGTTTGAAAACATTAACAAGATTTACAAGCTTCTAGACAAAATTAACTAAAAGAAAGAGAGAGGAACCAAATTAACAATTCAGAGATGAAAAGGGCACATTATAATAGATCCAGTGGTATTAACAACTGGCCAAATACTATCAACATAAAAGATCAGTCAAAATTAACTAAAAATACAAGTTATCATTTTTTTTTTACCCCTAATTCATACTAGATTTCTGGTGACAGCCTTGACATTGTTGAATACCAGTGTTCCCTAAGTCTTTCTGTGATGTTATCTGTAATGGCTCCTTTTATCTATAAGATAGCTTAACCTTAAAAGACTGGATTTCATCTCTTAATCAACAATGGACCTCCATACCCTGTGTGGGTATGTAGTACAATTGTCTTTAAAAATGTAAAAGTCAGGCTGGAGAGATGGCCTAGTGGTTAAGAGCGCCAACTGCAGAGGACCTGGGTTCGATCCCCAGCACCCACATGGTGGCTGAGAACCATCCGTACCTTCAATTCCAGGAGAACTCCAGTTCCAGGGAAATCCAACACCCTCTTCTGACCTCCGGGGCATTGCACGACACGGGTGCACAGACCTACATGCAGATGGTACATTCATACACATAAAAAAATAAATAAAATAAAAAAATGTAAAAGTCTTACCCATTCTCCTAAAATAAAAAGGGAGAAATTAATATAACCCCCTCCAAAATACAGTAAAGTAAGAAGAACCTCTTTACTCAGCATCTCTCTGGGATAGAAGTCAATAATTATAACAGTAACTCCTTACTGGTTTTAGGTTATGGCACTGTCCCCCTGAAATAAGAGACCAAGAAGTTTAGTCTCTCTGAAATAAAGCTTAAATCAGGATAGCCCAGGGCTAGGCTCAGGGGAAAGATAGAGCCAGCACTGAATGACATCTGGCCTGGGAATTTAAGGGAGAAGATGGGAATGGGATTCAGTGAGAGTGGGGTGGGTAGTGCAGAAGTTGCTGGCTTTCAAAAAGGTGGAAGATTCCTGACTATGTGGTGATGGCCCGTTTTTCCATAACCAAAGGCTGGCCTGGTAGAGCAGGTTTCTGGGTGACACTGGTCTTCGGTGTCTCTGCATTTCAATGGGCTTCTGGAACTCACACTCTGACAACTGGACATGCTTAACTTCTTCCTTGGAATAAGAGACATGAGATCTCTTGGAGGGATACTTTTATTTCCCAAAAACATCTATTAAAAAAGGCATCAAAGCCAGGTACAATACTAAGGCTTAGACAGGTCTAAAGCCTAGAAAACAGTTCACTGAAGGTATAATAAAAGCAAGAACTGTTCAAGATTGGATCTAAACCATCTAAATTAAACAAAATACCTTTCTTTACAAAAAAGTCTTACTAAAAATAAAAACAGTCTCACCTGGCTGGGGCCTCCCCAACATCCAACTGGTGTCAGTAATGAAAAAAACACCTGTCCTTTATCACAGCCAAAAATCAGGCCCAGTAAATCTATCTAGTCTACAAAGATATTAAAGGGCCATGGATAAAATCCCAAAATAGGTGCATTATTTTTCAAACTTGATGTTAAAGGGCTAAAATATTTTATTCTTAAAAGGACTCTGATTAGCCTTCATCTGTCTACTAAAATGTACTTATCATAGATGGTGTTATTTCTAGAAAAACAATCTAATGTAAAAGATAATGGTAATTCTAACCATCGATGCCATGCCCACAACACAACCTGACATAATAAATAATGTTTGCTTAAGTTTAGCTTTTGCTTTTACTATTTATATTTCATCAGTAAAATTACAGGAAATACCCGTGGATGAGCTGCCAACCTCCTGGGAGGAAAAGCTGGGATGGACTACAAGGTCCAGGGTGCCCCTTCAACCAAAGAATGGATTACTCCGCTTTCCATCCACCCCTCCCGTCATCCTCTCCAAAGCCTAGGGGCTACTCACTAAAGAAAAAACCGTGCCAGAGGTCAAGGAAACAGTTGTGAACTCACAACTATCACAGACTGGAGTTTATTCCATCAGTATACTTATATGTACAGGCCCTTCCAGCCAAACTTGGTGTACAACTAAAATCACCATCTATGTTAGATGGGGCTCAAATCATACCTATATGTCCTGGGGGAGGAAAATGTTATCTTTGTGTCAGTGTATCTGGGTTATTGGCAAAGCCCCCTATTATCTGTCTCCTGGTTCCCCTGCCCCACCCAAAGTCCCTCTAGGAGCTACCCCCAACCTTCAGGCCACTTGAATACTCCCTTTTGCTAGGACCAATCTCCACCTTAGGAGGTCTGTTTTCTGGTTAGTTAAAAATCCGAATTGATAATCTCGCTGAAGTTACAGCCCAAAGTGTCCTAGTCCAGTATCAGGACATCCCTGAGTATCCCCTGGAAAAAAATGACATTACTGCACCATTTTAATAAAAAACAAGGGGGAGCTGTCTGGATGAGACTCTGCTGGGCTTGAGCACTAGGAGGTCTGGTGTCCACCATCCCCACCACCTTTTTGAGGTGGGGATGAACAGACAGCCTGCTAGCCAAAGTGAGACCTCATGTCCTAAGGCCTTTCTTTGAAGTACTGGGAAGAGAATATGTCACACCTCTGTACTTATCAAAACACCCTGAAGGAGCCATGATGGCCCAGGCCTTCCTAGCCTGCCCCCACCCCCGCCCCATTTCCACCCCAGAGCAGGGTCTTATCAGTATAAAAACCTCTGCTTGTTGCCAATAAAATGGAGTTATTCCCTAGGAATCTCTCCCAGGTTAGTTCTTTTGCTGACCCATCTTGGGCTCACCCCTCCCCCTATAGGCTCTTGTCAGAGTCTTGGCAACCATGCTGAGGAACTTGAGGTCTGCTTGGGGGAACAGAGAGGAAAAAAACTGCAAAAGCAGTCTGGAGAGGAAAAAACAGCAACACAGTAGAAATCCTGAAGGATTTCCTTTAAGAAAGGAAAGTAAGGATATACTTAAAATTTTTAAACTATAATCCACTCAACTAGAAAATCTAAAAGAAATGGATAAATTTCTATGTAGTATTGCTTAGCAAAAGTAAATCAAAATGACATAAATAACTTAAAAAGACTTAACAACCAATGAGATAGATACTGTATTTAAAATCTCCCAGCACAAATGACATCAGGACCAGATGGATACAGTGCAGAATTCTATCAATTTTTCACAGAAGAACTAATATCACTACTACTCAAATTATTCTGTAAAACAGGGCTGGAGAGATGGCTCAATGATTAAGAGCACCGGCTACTGTTGCAGAGGACCCAGGTTTGGTTCCCAGCACCCATGTGGCACATATCTGTAACTCCAGCTCTAGGGGATTCGACACCCTCTTCTAATCTTCGCAGGCAGTGCAGAATATGGGTACGCACTATGGGTACACACACACACACACAGGTGATTCACTCACACACATAAAAATATTAAAATATTTAAATTTTATTCCATAAAACAGAAAATTAAGGAACTCTCCTAAATTCTTTCTATGAAGCCAGTACCACTCTAATACCAAAACCAGACAAAGACTCTAATCACTCCCTACAAAGTACAGTCCAATCTCTCTGATGAACACAGATGTAAAAGTTCATCCATTTCCTTTAGATTTTTCAAATTTAACAGAGGCCAGATTTTTTTTTTTTTGTCTTTTTTTGAGACAGGGTCTCCCTGTAGCCCAAGCTATCTTGGAGCTCACTATGTGGACCAGGCTAGCCTTGAACTCACAGAGATCTGCCTGCCTCTGCTTCCTAAGTGCTGCTATTAAAGGTGTGTCACCTCTGGCTAGAGGCCAGATTTGTAAAGTATTTGCTTATAATGTTCCAGATCTTTCAGGTGTCTGTTGTAATGTTTTCCCTTTTGTCACTGATTTTTTCATTAGGGTTTGCTCTTTATTTTGGTTAGCTGGGTTAAGTGTCTATCTTATTTCTGTTTTTAAAGAACCAGTCTTTAGATTCACTGATTATTTTTATTGTTTTCCTTGTTTCTATTTCATTAAATTTTGCTCTGATTTTTGTTACTGAGGTTGGGCTTTGCACTTGCTGTTCAAGATTCTTGAGTTGTACTTTTGTTATTTATTTGTGCTCTTTCTGATTTTTTAATGTAGGTACTTAGAGCTATAAATTTACCTCTTTTAATGTGTCTCAGAGGTTTCATTGTGTTATATTATCATTCTCATTTAGTTCTAGGAATACTTTTGTTTTTTCTTGATTTCTCCCTTGACCCACGCATCATTCAGAAGTATGTTGTATAATTTCCATGAGTTCACGTAATTGATGGAGATTCATTTGCTTTAAGCTTTACTGTGATTTTGTCTGATAGAATAAATGGAATTTTTTAAATTTGGTATTTATTGAGGTTTGTTTTGTGCCCTAATAGGTGGTCTATTTTAGAGAAACTTTCATGGGCTGCTGAGTAGAATGCCTATTTTTGGTGCCTTGGTAAAATATTTGGTAGATGTCTGTTAGGTCCACTTGATGTCTGATGCCATTTAATTCAGATTTTTTTCTGCTTATTCTTAATCTAATTGGCCTGTCTACTGGAAAGAGTGGGGTATTGAAGTCACCCACTATTACTGAGTTGGGGTTAATCTGTGTCTTAAAGTTTTATAGTACTGTTTTTATGAAATTTGGTGAACAGGTATTTGGTGCATATATGTTCATGATTGTAATTTCTTCTTGGTCAATTGTTCCCTTGATCAGAATAAAGTATCCTTCTTTATCTCTTCTGATTAATTTTCTTTCTTTATTTTCTACTCTTCTTTTATGTGTATGAGTGTTATGTGTGCCTGTAAGTGCATCTGTGTCATGCTATGCCCACAGAGGACAGAGGAGGGTGTCAGATTCCCTGGAACTAGAGTTATGGACAGTTAGCACTATTTGGGTGCTGTGGTTTGAACCTGGGTCCTTTGCGAGAGCAGCCAGTGCTTTCAACTGTTGAACCATCTCTCTGGCCATTTTTTTTGGATTAATTTTAATTTCAAGTTTAGCAGATATTAGAATTATAATTTACTTGGAATACTTTTTCCATCCTTTCACCCTAGGGTGGTGCCTACCCTTGAAGGTGAGATGTTTCTTGAAGACAATAAATAAATAAATAAATAAATAAATGAATAAATAAAATTTTGTTACTTAATCCACTCAACTAGTCTGTGTCTTTTGAGTGGGGGAATTGAGGCCATTGTTATTTAAAGTGATTACTGAAAGATATGTATTGGTTATCATTTTAATTTCTGTTTTTGTTCTTGGTCCTATTGTGTTTCTGTAATTATACCTTCATTTTTTTTTTTTTTCTATAGCTTTTTGGGTATGGTCATTCCTTTCTTCAATCCTTTGTATTGCTTCAAGTATTCACCATAGGACTGATTTTGTGGACATGAATTCTTTCAGCATACTGGTGTCATTGAAGATTGGAGATTTTTCTTTCTCCTTTGACTATGATGGAAGTTTTGCTGAGTAAAATATTCTAGATTGGCACCTGTGATCACTCAGAACTTGGAACACCTTGCTCCATGCTCTTTTGACTTTGGATTGAAAAGTCAACTGTAATCTGACAGGTTTTCTTTTATATGTTAATTTGTGGTTTTTCTCTTGAAGCTTTCAGTATTCTCACTTTTTTCTGTACATTTAGTGTTTTTAATGTGATATGCTATGGGAAGTTTATGTTCTGGGCCTATTTGCTTGTGTCTGTATGGGTATGTCTTTCCTTAATTTAGGGAAGTTTTCTTCTATAATCCTGTTGAGGGTCTGGACAATGCCACTAACCTGGAATACTTCACCCCCATTCCTATCATGTTCAAATTTGTTTTTTTCCACATTCCCTGCAGATTCCATTCCTGTTTTCACTTTTTCATATTCTTTGTTTAAGTGGTCTAGTTCTTCAACTTCATAATCCTATTTTAGTACTCAGTTTTCCATTTCCCTCATTCTGTTGGGGAGGCTTTTTCCTGTCTTTTCAAATTGGCTTATTGGGTTTTTCAATCCCACCTTCATTTCAGCCCGAGTTTTTTTTAATGTGTCTATCTTTTTCATGAATTCATTTTTCAAACCCTGAACTGTATTTGTCATTTCATTCATCAATAGTCAGGAGATTTTTTTCTATCCTCTTTGAGTTGTTTGTATATTCTTTAAATTTGCTGAATTCTTTGATCATGTTTATGATTGTTCTTTTAAATTTTGTGCCCTGGAGTTCCTTTAGGTAGTTCTCATTGTAGAAAACTTCTATAGGACTGGTGGGGTTTGTTGGGGACATATTATTTGGAATTCTTTCATTGTGGACTGGGTATGTCGATTTCTTTGTTGCTTGTATTTCTGCTATGAAAATCAGGCCTGGGGCTGGAAGATAGCTCAGCAGTTAAGAGCACTGACTGCTCTTGCAGAGGACCTGGGTTCGATCCCCAGCACCCACATGGCATCTGAGAGCCGTCTTTGACTCCAGTTCCAGGTGAATCTGACGCCCCCTTCTGACCTCCGCGGATTGCACGACACGGGTGCACCAACCTACATGCAGACAGTACACTCATACACATAAAAAATAATTAAAAAAAAAAAAAACTAAAAGAAAAAAAGAAAAACAGGCCTGCCTTTGTTGGGCTGAAGTCTGATTCTGTTTATATTGTTGATGTAGCCTGGTTGCTTTCTGATCCAGTATGCAGGGTCTCTCTTTTGAGTTTTTATTGGAGGAATTGGCTGAATTCAGTCAGGCTCTCCAGGAGGAGGAAGGAACTTAAACCTAAGGTGAGGCAATAGGTTTCAAATAGATGAGTCCCTACTAGTTTAGCAAAGAAATGTGAACCCTGGAGTCATGCAACTTGGGCCACTTACAAAGCAGGGGAATGGTGGCCCTGCATGATGGGATCTGGCTCTCTCTCCTTGCTAGTCAAGCACTCTTCAGCAGGATAGGGCCAAGGAAGGCCAATTGGATAGAATGGGCTGGTTCTTACTAGGTAGCAGAGAAGGCCTGAGCTCTTGACCAGGGGCACTGGAGATGGTCCCAAAGCAGGAGGATTGGTGCAGTGAGATTTGGGTAACTAACCCTAATAATCAGGCACTCTCAGGCAGCCTCAGTGGGACCCATGTTCCCCTGTTTTAAGTCTATGTCATGTGCACTGTCAAATGGAAAGATGCAGCTCTAGCTGTCAGATGGTAAATCATGCTGCAGCTCCATTAGCTGCACAATAGCTGTACGTGCTCAAGCTCCTCTTTAATGCATTTCTCACATCTCTAAAGGGAAGAAACTGGCATTGCTCTTTCCTTTTCTTCAGATACTCTTTACTTCTTTTTGACACATCTCCAGATTCTGAATTAAATAGTCTAATATATAACTAAGTTACATTTAAGGTCTAAGTATAAAAGGATCAGAGGTAGATTTTTTCCAACAAATTAAACAACTCTTAGCCTTTCTGTTTCCTCATGTAAAAAACAAACAAAAAACAACAACAAAAAAAACCCCACAAAAAACCCCAACAACTATAAAGTCAATGTTGTGGCTGGGGAAACAGCTCAGTTGCAAAGTGCTTGAGGGCTTGTGTTTGACCTCTAGCACCCACGTATGGAGGTTGTCATAGAAAAGATAGGTGGATCCCTGGGGCTTGCAGGTTCATCAGCCTAGTTAATAGGTGAGCCCCTGGCTCAGGTCCTAATGAGAGATCTTTTTTAATGAAAGAGGCAGGCATGGCTGGAGAGCTGGCTCAGCAGTTAAGGGCACTGGCTGCTTTTGCAGAGGACCCAGGTTTGATTCTCAGCACCCAGATGGTGCCTAACAACCTTCCATGACTCAGTTCCAGGGGATCAGGCACCCTTTCTGACTTTTCAGAGGCACTGCATGACATAGCTGTACTTATAAACATGCAGGTAAAACATTTATGCTCATAAAATAAAAATAGTACTTTTTTTTAAAAAGTGGGCAGTTCCTAAGAAAGGACACACATTCCTCACACACATACACACACAGATGTATACTTACACACTCACACACACACACAAATACACATATATAAAAAGCACACAAACAAATTAAAGAAAATTTTTTTCTTTTTCAATTCTCAAAGTTAGTCGAGGACTTTGGAATTTTCCAAGATGATAGTACATGTTCTGTTTCACCTTAGTGGACTTATTTTGTGATTGTCTGAGCTCAGGTTTGGGGGTTCTGGTTGAGATTATGAATGCTGATTTCTTTTAATCCTGGGAGTTCTTTGCTTCTTTATTTGTATAAATGATTGGAATGAGTCTGAGTAGTTTATATTTTACTTTCCCTAAGAAGTAAATGATTGAAAATGGATTTCCTATGGTTATGGTTATTTTATGCCACTTTGAAAAAAAATTTTTTTTTTGTCTTTTTGAGACAGGGTCTCCCTTTAGTCCTAGCTGGCCTGAAGCTCACTATGTAGACCAGGCTGGCCTTGAACTCACATAGATCTGCCTGCCTCTGCCTTGCAAGTGCTGGGATTAAAGGCGTGCACCACCACACCTGGCCTAAGATGGTTTTTATCCACCATGTGAGTGCTGGGAATTGAACCCGGGTCCTCTGCAAGAGTAGTCAGTGCTCTTAACCACTGAACCATCTCTCCAGCCCTGCCTGAAAAAATATTTTAACTATACAAATATAATCATATCTGACCAGAAAAGTCAGTTAAAATTCCCTTTATAATTTAGGATTTTCTTAGTTATAAAATCAATTATATATATATATTCAAAATAATGGCTTATGAACAAAAGTGGAGTTTTGGCAACAACATGAATGATATAATTATCCAGTCTTTCATTTTGATGAAGGAAAGCAAATTATTTATAATGTATTCATTTTTGCAAGTGTCATGACTTGCTGTAGAAGTGTTACTGGTTGGAAATAACCCAGGATTTAGTAAGAAATTCTAATTTCTAAGTATTTAACTAAATATTGAGATTTTCCACTAATAAATAGATGTGAAGAAATTACAGACCGCATGTCTTCTACCTGTCCATCATAGCTTATTGGGCATCTCTCTATTATTTTTTTTCTCCTTGTAGAAGTGCTGAGGTTATTATGATGCCCTGAGACAAAACTATGCATGGAGCTAAGTGGTGCTTTTGCAGAAGATAGTGATCTTTTTCAGTGGGAGGCTGTTCTCAGGATCAAGGAGCTGATTCAAAAGTACAACCCTATTATCAGGAAAAAGACAACATGACAGTGGACACATATGGGCATTTTTGCTGTGCCCTGAAGATTACCAGAAAGTACCTTCAGACAGACCACTGTCAAAGGTTCTCCTTGGAGAGGGATAGTGTGGTATGTCTGGTGTCAGAGCTCTCACTGCTTCCTACTTATACATGGCACCTTGTAAGCTATATTTTCTAGACTCTATAGAATAGCCTAATAAGACACAAACACTGCCTTTCAGTACAGGCAGTCACTAGGAGGCCCACAGGTGCAAGGCTCCTGGTAAACTGGCTTTAGGAATGACAGGCTTGCTGGATCCTCCCAAGTTTGTATTTTAGAATCCACATCCAGAGCAAGAGGAGCACTAGACTACACACTGAGCCCTCAGTCCTCTTAGTCCATTTACGTGGATAGTGCACAACTCAGAAGGATGCCGCGTTTGCATCACTGACATCTCTGTGAAACAGAAAAGAATGAGACTAGAGGGTTGGCTTTAAAATGAATCTTTTCAAGGGAGAACATCAATTGATGCTGCAGCCCCAGCTTTAAGACCAAATAACCACATCAATGATGGACACAACATACAACATTGGTGCAGTAGTGGCACTTTTATCTTGGGGTAATCAACAGCTACCTAATTGGACTTAAAGCCCACTCAATCAGAGGAAACTCATGCATGGTACTGTAAACATAACCAAATACGCATGGCTGGAGAGATCCATAGATCTTAGAGAAAACCTCATCTGTAGACAAATTTCTTTTTTCTTTTCCTTCCTTCCTTCCTTCCTTTTTTTTTGTCTTTTTGAGAAAGGGTTTCCCTTTAGCCCTAGCTGTTCTGGAACTCACTATCTAGAGCAGGCTGGCTTTGAACTCACAGAGATCTGCCTGCTTGTGCCTCCTGAGTGGTGGGATTAAAGGCGTTCACCACCATGCCCAGCAACAAATGTAATTTCTTACTATGTGATAAATATGTATCCTTATATTTACAGACAAATATCCCAGTCACCACTCATCAAAGAAGCTTCCTTTACACCAGAGACTATTATAGAGTATTGCAACTGGTCACACACAGAAATTTCTTTTTTGAATTGTCCAAGCCTAAGTGGCATATCTATACCTAAGGCTCATGGAACTTAGAACAAGCGATAAAGAAGACAGCGATGAATCTCTCAATTCTCATTAATGAAGCTCCTTCATGCAACAGAGGGCCAGGGACACAAAAATTCACAAACGGCCAAAGTATAAAGATAAGTCTGTCGAGTGTGGGTTGTTGAACAGGACTCCGATGTTAAACTTCACCCTCCCAGGGCTCAAGGACCATTGTGGAAGAGGGGGTGGAAAGATTGTAAGAATCAGGGAGGAGGTGCATGACCATATGGAAATAAGAGTCCTACAAGCTCGGGGGCGGGGGGGTTCATGGGGGCGGACCTTGCTCACAAGAAACTATGGCAACGGTGTTAGCATGCATAAGATCTGTACAAACTCAAGCAGACAAAACCACAGCACAGAACTGTGGAAATGGGCAACAAGTCCCAATCTTAGTTGAAGAATTATTGGCAGCTGATTACTGCTGGATGAGGAAGAGCTGATGTTCTTAAAGGAAAGGACTCTACATAGGCTGAGTTGACCCCAGTGGATGAACTTGCACTGAAGAACATCTGGGAACAGGAACCTGATAGAGTAGGCCTTAACACAAATAACAGAACATGTGCATTCTGTGGGGGAGGAGGCTATGGGAGGGGGAAGAGGGTACAATAATGATTAAGGTCGCCTGAGGTGTTCTGTTGGAAATGCACAAAAATTCAATAAAAATTTTACAGTGCTCTTTTACATTCCTTGCTTATCTCCATGTGACAGGGCTGAGTTCTCGCCATCACACAGAAGGGTATTTTACTCAACAGTATCGCAGAACAGGGTAAAGGTACTTCAAGTTCTCCCAGAAAGGGATTTTTTTCCCCCATTCTCTACTTAACATATCCAACACACTTAAGTCCACCTCCAAGAATGACTATTTTCAAGGATGACTGACAATAAGTACACATACTACTCATTTCTGCAACAAGGTAGTCACCCACTGGTGACTAGAATTTCTGAATATTAAGTTCTTTTAAAGTCAAAAAACACTACTTATTGGATATCAACAGCCAGGTTTGAGTTAGGATATACTGAACTCTTTCACTTCCTTTCTAGTTTTTCTTCATCAAAGGTATAACAATATACTTTATGGTATCCTAAATATTATTCTACATTTGACTATTGATGTCTATTTGACACTTGATGTCTATTCTGTTTGGTAGTTAGGGAAAGCTTGTATTTGGCCAAGGAGGGTTCTACCTTTTGCCATCAGAAAAATCCATTTTCTGTGTTCATTTCTGAGGTCCTGTGATCAGTCAGCAGGTTTTCAATGTGGGCCACAAATATGCACAATATGTCCTATATATAACTGTTTTAAACTGAAGGCAGCATTTCCTACCAATATGTAATTTCTTTTGGAATCAGGAAATTCTGTAAATGGGAAACAATGACTAGGGTGGACTTTATGAGCAATATGTGCTGTGTCTAGTGCTGGAGATAGAGCAAGAAGATCAGGAAGAAAAGAAACATGATGCAGAGTGAGATAAAACCTGGGAATTTTTAAAAATAACAGTTATGATATTTGGATTATGTATTTGCATTGAGATTGATGTATATCATAAACTCAATACAGAAGCAATAGGCATTTTAATTTTGAATCCATTGCCTAGCTGAACTATTTAGCTTTAGACATTGACCATGCATCCAGTGGCCCAGTATCACTGAGAACTGTGAAAGGAAGTGCAAATAACCTAGACAAATGTGCTTAGCTTCACCTCCCTTCTCAGGCCCTCACTGCATTAATCACTCATCCACCATTCCCAGCCATTATATGGTCAGTTTATTTTAGCAGTATCCAGCTGACATAATTTCTAGCCTTTTTTTTGCATCTCTGGAATTGGCAACCAGGATCCTTAAATCCTTGGGGAACAGCTGAAAGAAGCTGGATCTTTACTGTGTAGATAAAAGACCTATAAGGCTACTATATGATTTTGTGCATCTAAAGAAGAGTCACATAGAACAACATCTCTGTAAAACAGACTCGAACCAGCTGGGCATGGTGGCGCATGCCTTTAATCCTAGCACTTGGGAGGCAGAGGCCAGTGGATCTTTGTGAGTTACAAGGCCAGCTGTTACAGAGTGAGTTCCCAGACAGGCTACGGCTACAGGGAGACCCTGTCTCAAAAAGACAAAAAAAAAAAAAAAAAAAGAGAGAGAGAGAGAGACTTGAAC
The DNA here is from genome assembly GCA_009823505.1 of Rhizomys pruinosus. Lineage (NCBI taxonomy): Eukaryota > Metazoa > Chordata > Mammalia > Rodentia > Spalacidae > Rhizomys > Rhizomys pruinosus. The sequence continues at coordinate 1,004,413 of VZQC01005889.1, forward strand.
CAATGAAAGAAATTATGAGGAGGCAGATTTCAATTCAACACAAAGATCTTTGTGGTAAAACAGTTAAAATGCACCAGCTTTTCTCTGAAGGCACTGACTTCTCTGCCATCCCATGTGATGAGTAGGTCAAGTCCATCTCCGGGTGTGATTGATGGGGCTGTTTACAAAGTGACTGGGGAAGGTATGCTATGCAGCCTCTCTAAACCATCAGGATTTTACTTGCAAGTGGGACTTCATATAAATACTTGCTTTTTAAGTAGTTTAGGATAATGTAGGACTTCCCATGGGATTAGCTTCAGAAATAAAATTTCAACTGGTAAGTAAAACTGGTTAAAAGAGGACCTGATTTGTTCAAAGAAAAAGAAAAAGAAAAAGGCCTTTCAGAAGTCATAGGACCTTGATAACGTTATCCCATGAATAACGTTATCTCCAGTTCAGGAGAGAGATGTTAATGTGCTTTTCCAGTACAGGTGGTGCCAGGTCTATAGCACACCTTTAAATTTCTCTGTTTAGCCTCTAACTTTTTGAGAAGGGGATCTCTGGGCTCTGTTCAAGCTCCTGCTATTTGAGCACGTGCTGTTTAGCTTTCTATTTCAGACAAGCATGTTTTCCACATGGGTATTCTTTGCTTTATACTGAGCATGTTTAATCTTGTAGATCCAATCTAACACCTTCAGAAAAGCAAATGATCAAATAGCACAATTCCCTAGGCCTTCCTGAGAAACCAATGGATGTCACATATCTGCTTTTCAGCTGCATGTTTTAATTATAATCAACAAAATTAGGGCATGGAATTTTAAATTTCAAGTCTTTGTTTTTCACAACCTTCACAAGTTTATTTAGGGAAAAATCATCATGGAACTTCTTTATATTTTTTCAGGGAAAAATATTTTAATAAAACATCTCACCTAGTTTTTGTTTGCATATGTGTGTGTATATGCTACATAACATAGCACACAGACATACCTGAATGATTTCCTAGAGACTAACATGACTGGACATCATATCAATTGTATGCTGATAAATGGGATGTACCATGTGGCGTGGTACCAGCAGTGCATCACTGTCTCTACAGTGAGTGGCAGGCAGGTCTTGGCACCCAGTTGCCCATGCTTTCACACTGGCATTGTACCATGTGGCGTGGCGCCTGCAGTGCATCACTGTCTCTACAGTGAGTGGCAGGCAGGTCTTGGCACCCAGCTGCCCAAGCTTTCACACTGGCATTGTACCATGTGGCGTGGTGCCTGCAGTGCATCACTGTCTCTACAGTGAGTGGCAGGCAGGTCTTGGCACCCAGCTGCCCATGCTTTCACACTGGCATTGTACCATGTGGCATGGTACCCTGCAGTGCATCACTGTCTCTACAGTGAGTGGCAGGCAGGTCTTGGCACCCGGCTGCCCATGCTTTCACACTGGCATTTGTAGACTCTGCTACTTTGTTTCTAGGCTTTTTTAAATCTCGGGCCTTGGGCAAGGTCCTTTTTTCAGGTGTTTCTGCAGAGGGCTTCTTCTGGGGACTGTAAGAGACACCGAGATACCTCCCCCTGTGACTTCTTAGTACTTAGTACTTTCCCCTCTATTTCTTTCTCCTGGTCCCTCCATCTGACCCCAGGATCCCTAAAACTGCTGGAGCCTCTTGTTTGGGGCTTAACAGGAAACCAAGACCCCCATTTTCTCTGTTCCACCTGGTGCTGGACCACAGCACTGTTCTATAGGGAAAATAGGAAAGAGGAATGATATTTCCTCTGGTTTAAACTCTTGTTTATGCTACTGTCTCCCTTTGCCTTGTTGCTTTACTCTGTTAGCTAGTGATAGCCCAGCTGAACTAGTGGTAGTAACATACTTTTTTAAAAATATTTTTTTATTTATTATTTTTTATGTGTATGAATGTACTGTCTGCATGTAGGTTGGTGCACTTGTGTTGTGCAATGCCATGGTTAGAAGAGGGCATCGGATTCCCCTGGAACTGGAGTCAAAGATGGTTCTCAGCTGCCATATGGGTGCTGGGAATCAAACCTGGGTCCTCTGCAAGAGCAGTCGGTGCTTTTAACCGCTGAGCCATCTCTCCAGCCCCGTAGTAACATACTTAAATCGAGTGATGCAATAAATAAATAAAGCTGCTTTCAATTTTCTTCATAGAAATATATTAAAAATTAAGTTCTGTGGAACTCATGTTGGGAGCTAATATAAGACAAAACTACAAAGAAGCAACTAATTCAATTACTGGTTCAGAATGACTCCAGAATACAAGAAGATAAAGCACAGTATGGAGTTATAGTAAAGAAAACAGGCTTCATTCTTTTAAAAATTTGGGATACAAGCTGGGTGTGATGGTATGTAACTATAATTCCAGTACTCAGGAAACTGAGGCAGGAGGATTTCAAATTTAAGGCCGTCTTGGTGTCACAAAGGAATACTGTCTCAATAAAAGTTTTGGGGAGGCAGAAATGTAAGAGAACCTTCTGAAGAATACAAGTTATACATTTTCTCTTTTTGGGTATGAAATACTATAAATAATGCTGACCTTTCTCAGATTTGATTATTATGTTTTAGACTAAATATAATCTTTAAACCTATGAGTCTTCAGATAATAAACTTTTTGTTAATAACCTTATTATAGAAAGGATATGTTTACATCAAGGCTGGAGAGATGGTTCAGCAGTTAAGAACACTGGCTGCTTTTGTACAGGAGTAGGATTTGAGGGCTGTGATTGGGGTGAATGGTAAAACTACAGCAATATAGACTGGACACTTATTTGATCAAGTTGATTGAACGTACAAGCCCCCCAGCTAGATGGTGGGACCCTTGGGCTGTGTGGGTTTCGGCACAACTGCTTGCAAATTGGTTTTACATGAAGGATGCTTGTACTCATAAAGTACTTATTGTTAAAAAATGAAAAAAATAATAAATATTTTTAAATAAATAAAAAAAAGAATATACTTGGAAAAAGTTACCAGACTATTTGACTTTGGTTTTAGTTTCCTTACCTCCAAAAAGATGGAACCCTTTTCTGCAGCTTGGTAAGGGCCATTTTGCAGAGCTGGATTTCTGAAAGCTTTGTTTTATTTTCAAATATTCTTTAGTAAAGAATGTCTTTGTGGCATTGTTCAGTTCTAGAATAAAAGAAAAGAGCATTAAACTTTAATAAAATGACAAGAATATGACACGATGATTGCCATTGTATTTTGATAGTAAGTTAAGATCTCTTTAATTCTGTGAGCACAAAAATGCACTTAATTTTAAAACCTCAAATATAAGTCACCCAGATTTATGTCTTCTGCACCTCTGATGTGCTTACATATAGGATACATGTTTATTAAGCAGCTTCTGTGTCAGGAACTATGCCAAGCAGGAACAGGATGAGGATAACACAGTCTGCTCCATTCTTAGGAAGACTGCAGACTCGAAAGTGGAAATAAACAGGTAGACTAAAAGAGCTGAGTGTTACGACTGCAGTAGTATACGACTGCAGTAGTAGCATGGCCAGAGCACAGTCAGGGCATGGGGTGAAACTGAAAGGGAAAACCTGTTTAGAACTTTTTACTTCATGATGTGTTTTATTCTATGTATGGTAGATTGTGCAAATACTGAGTGTAATGCTACAGCTTTGAAAGACTTTTAAAAGTATAAAACAAGTCTTCAAGTTTCAGAAGCTTTGTTAGTGAGTTTAAAAGGGTATGCCCATTTGCAGTACCCACAGGCCAATCAGGGTCTTTGCATGGTCTTCCTCTAAGGAACCAGCTGGTCTCAGTCACAGAGCTACAGAAAGGCAGGCATGATCAGTCACACAGCTCAATGCCAGCTCTCCCTTGAGAGGGCAGTGCAGAGTTCTTAGCTATTTTCAGCAGCAAAGCAGCCTCTCCATCAGTCATCAGGTGTAGCACTTTGAGCCTCTTCAGGTTGCTTCATACCTCTGCCTCTCAGCTTCAGTTTACCATTACTTCCATTAAATTGTATCTATTTTTCCTAATCTCTGCCTTGGACTATGTCTTAAGAAATTCAAAGTAAAAATCAATTCAAAAGTTTACAATAACAACAAAGGAACAATGTAAAAAACAAACTAGGGAAGTGAGGGTATGTATTAAAACTGTAACTCCAGCCCCATTCCTGAGTCTACCCATAAGCCAATAATTCAAATGTACAAGTTAGGAAAAAAAAGAAGTATTTTTAGTCTGTATACTTATGTAAGCTGAGGTTGTTATGGCTACTGGATTCCTTGTCCTTTATGTATTTAAAAGTTAACTGATTTCAGGCTGGATATTCTTGTGCTGGTTTTTGCAGTAATATACTGATTCTCTAATAAAGACCACATGGTTCACAAAGAGTCCCTCAAATCAAGACAGTTGAGGTACTATCACCTGCTTGAAGGGGATCCTGATCAACTCAACATCATAGGTACCATTCTTACTTTTGGAGAGTATTAAAGAAGTCATTGCTAGGCATGGTGGCACACGCCTTTAATCCCAGCACTTGGGAGGCAGAGGCAGGCGGATCTCTGTGAGTTCAAGGCCAGCCTGGTCTACCTAGAGAGCTCCAGGCCAGCTGGGACTAAAGGGAGACCCTGTCTCAAAAAGACAAAAAAAAAAGTCATCATCAAATAACTCCAAACAAATTTGTTTAAAATACAAATGGTCTTCTTGCAGTACTTACCCTTACAGGCTGATGATGGTAATTTGCCTAATTTCCTGAGAAGTTAAATATCTGACCATTAGTGAAAAATAAAACAATATTCTAAATGCCTTATAAATGGACCAAGGTAGTAGGTCAATAAAGATTTCATGCTAGGGGCAATATCAACTTAGGGGAGAGCTGTAATTCAGGAATTCTGTTTTGCTCCCCTTTCCATTCCTTGTCTTCTCTCCCTCTTCTGGGAATCTTGTAGCCATATTTTAAAATGTTGATGCAGTAAACAAAGATACCAGCACATACCCTCTCTTATTTGAAAACCTATTTGGAAATATAGCTAAATTCTCTTACAACAGATCAAAAAATGCAAAAATCTCCCAGTTCTTTTCATTTTGATAACTGGCCAAAAGCTTTATTTTAGGGAGATGTGAAAAGTAAAAGTAGTGATGGTGCCTACGGTATTCCATTTCCTGGCTTTAATGAACTTAATACAATTTTAAACAATTAATGAAACTTTACAAAATTAATGAAATATTTAAGTAACATATTAAGGGTTATCAAATGAAGGAAACTATGATTAGAGACATTAATGAATTTTTCAAGATAGATGAAAATTATACACACCTGTATCTGTAAGCCTACAACATAATCTTATAAGAATGACAGTTTCAGCTGGGCGTGGTGGCGCACGCCTTTAATCCTAGCACTTGGGAGGCAGAGATGGACAGATCTTTGTGAGTTCAAGGCCAGCCTGATCTACAGAGTGAATTCCAGGACAGCTGGGGCTACAGGGAGACCCTGTCTCGAAAGAGACAAGGAAAAAAAAAAAAAAAGAATGACAGTTTCAGATGATTTACTAAATTTGACCAGGAAGACCTTTGGACACAAGAGGATTCGAAAGACATTTCTGCAATTATCACTGCCAATTAAGAGATGGATTTAATGCTTTTAGTTGTAGGATCATCCCCAAGCCACTACACTTCTTTGGTACCTACTTCCTGCTTTAGTTCTAGTAAACATTTACTTTGCATAAGCTAGATGCTTGGCACTTTGATACTCTATTTAGGGAAAAAAAGATGAACAGATGTACTTCCTGTCTAAAGGGAATTGTATTACATCTATGCTTCCAAAATGGCTGGCCATTTGTCAAAATCACCTTGCTAAAAAGGCACATTCACCCAGATGTATTGACACAACATTGTTGTATGTGATCTATTAGCATATGCTTTCTACCAAGGTGTGTGAGTGTCTGGACACACAGCTAGATTCAATAGCCACTGGATGAAAGACACACCCTTTTCTGTTGTAATGTTATTTGAATATATTTAAATATATTAAGCTCTGTCTTACTTCTCTATAAATGTGTGCAATACCCTTAGCAAGGGTGATAGTCTCTTCTAGACTTATTTCATTTCAGTGGCATTTAGGCTTGAAAATGCAGAATTTAGCAATATAGAACATTCAACATTACATTTCTTAAAATAACCTGTAAGAAATGCCAAGAAAAATCTGAAGGCAGTGTAATACATGTTGAAACCATCTGCACCCCTTTTTACCGAATGCTACCTACTAGCTGTAAGTGCTTATCACAACATAGACTATCAAGTGCTAGATACAATTAATATTTAATATTAATGAATGTCCTAGAAAAGATTTAAAATAGTGAATGCCTTAGCAATCTAAGTCTATTCAGAAGATGGACAGTATAAAGTGATGGACAGTACAGCATCAAGAAAGTAGGCAGGGCTGGGGCGTAAAGTGCTTTTCATGTAAGCATGAAGACTTGGGTTCAATCCCAGGCAGCCACATATAAAACTGGGTACAGCAGTGCATGCCTGTAATCTGAGGTAGGGAGATGGAAACGGGGATCTCTGGGCTTGCTAGGCAGCGTATCTAGCCAGTCAGTGAGAGACCCAGCCTTGGCTTGAGATCTGTTGGCTACTGATTACTGCTGGGAGAGTAGATCTTTAAGATCTCTAGAAAGGTTGACTAGACTCCAGTGGATGAACTTGCAATGAAGGACATCTATATACAAATGCTTGAATGGACAGGATTTAACACATTTGAGAAAATGCATGAGGCCTGATGGGGGCACCTATGAGAGTGCATAGATGGGGAGGGAATTTAAATTTCATTAAGAGCAATTCTATAAAATGTACAAAAAGTCAATAAAAATAAGCTAGACAGCAATTGAGGAAGACACTGGAAATTGACTTGTAGCTTCTAACACATACATGTTTGTACACATGTACACATACATGTACAAACACACAAACTGTTATGACTTTTAGTGGACTCAACTCTCTCAGGTGTTAGTAGGTTCATGCAAGATAAGGAATTGTCATCGTCTTGACATAACTAGAATTCCCATTGTTCCAAAGGTATTACTGAGGAACAACAATAATAGAAAAGGACTGCTGTATGTGATAGGGTGATTTTGGAGTAGACACTGCATTAAGATGATATGGAACTTCAATTTCAGCTTTGGGCTTATATCCTGGTTACTATACCTATTATAGTGAAGCAAATATTAAGAATAATTTCTAAAACTCTGCCAAGTGTAGAATCCTATCTAGTAAAAAAGACAATCCTATGACATGAACTAAGGCTTCTAATAGGGCCAATATAGGGTACTTTATAATCTAAGTCAGAGGAGGATGACTAGTATAAATAAAAAGGCAGAGTCATTTGAATAGACACAGTGGCATTATGTACTAATTTAAAAGGATTGCTGGGCGTGGTGGCACATGCCTTTAATCCTAGCACTTGGGAGGCAGAGGCAGGCAGATCTTTGTGAGTTCAAGGCCAGCCTGGTCTACAGAGCGAGTTCCAGGACAGCCTGGGTTTACAGGGAGACCCTGTCTCGAAAAGACCAATAAATAAATAAATAAATAAATAAATAAATAAATAGATGAAAAATGTGTGCTCCACTATTTCATTCTGATTATTAAAGTCCTTGTTAATGAGTTAAAATTTTATTTTATGTACATGAGTGTTTTACCTGCGTGTATGTAAATGCATCCATATTGTGTAATGCCTGTGGAGGGCTGAAGAAGGCGTTGAATTCCCCAGGAACTGGAATTTTGGGCAATTTTTAACTTTCATATAGGTCCTGGGAACTGAACTCAGGCTTTCAGCAGGAGCAGCCAGTGCTCTTAACCACTGAGCCATTGTTCCACCCCTTTGTTAACCCATTTTTAATTATTTATCATTATTAAAAAACCTTTTTTCCCTAATATTCACTTCTAAGTCCTAAGTTGTTTGATACATAATTTTTCATCCCACCCCCCCCAGAAATACAAAATACAAAAGAATAATCTAACAAAAAGGAAAACTTAGAAAAGTTAAAATACTAGCCTGGCTATTCTTCTAAGACTTTGAATTATATAATTAGGAGGGGTCATTATTTTTAGTGGAAATCCAACTCTCTCAGGTTTCAGTAGGTTCTGTGTATGTTTATCCACAGGCATTATTTGGTACTAGATTTAACATACAGTAAGGGCATGTACCAGGAAAATAAAGACATAGATTCCACTGTATGGGTGCATAAGGAGGAAGATGCCTAAGAAAATAATTTTTAGGAGCTGTTGCTAAATCATTTTCACCTAATTTTACTTTTGGTTTCCTAATATTTTTAAAAAATATGTATTTACTTATTTTATTTCTTAAATTTAATTTTTACAAATTTCATACAATATAGGTTGATGGTATTTAGATTCCCCTCCTCTATCCACATTTCCCCCAACTGCCCCCACCTGATTTAATGTACTCTCATATATAATATGACCTATAGAATCTGATTTGTGTCCCCAAATGTCCTTCAGTGTGGGTCTGTCCATTGGTCCACCAAGAGTCCCATCCCTGTAAGACACTGTCTTTCCCCCCTCCCAGTGGCCATCAATTGTCAAAAATTCCTTAAGTTGGGTTGGGATTCCTCAACCACTTTCCCAGGTCTATTCTGCGATTTTGTCTGGTTTAAGCTTACATTGCACTTGTCCATGTTGTTACCACTGTGAGTTCATATGAGCAACTAAGCAGCTGCCTGCAAGACTCTGTTTTCTTGTCCTCATCCACCACCTCTGGCTCTTATGATTTTTGCACTTCCTCTTCCACAATGATGCCTGGGCCTTGGGGGGCAGAGGTCTGAAACAGCTGTCCAATGCAGGGATAAACACTCTGTGGCCTCTTGTTCTCAGCACATTGACCAATTGTGGGTTTCTGTGTTAATCACTATAGGCTGTATAAGGAAACTTCTGGTGAGAGTTGAGAGATGCATTCATCCTATGTGTAGAGGTTATACTAAAGATGTGTCACTTAGGGTTAAGTGTTTCACAAACACTGTACATTTGACCTGTTCTGGAACTCTGGTGCAAAAAGAAGCTTCTTTAATGAAGAATAAAATGTACATCTGTCTGTAAATATGAGAATGCATATTTGGAATAAAGTAAATTATGTTGGTCTGTGGAAAAAGTAGGTTTTTCTTTAGGATCCATGATCTCTCCAGCCATGTGAATTTGGCTGTGATTATAGTCCACCATGAGTTCTTTCCCACTGAGTGGACCTTAATTCCAATTAGACAGCTGTTGGTTACCTCCAAGACAAAACTGCCACTACTGCACTATTAGCAATAGTTTGCTGAGCCAGTCATTGTTAGGCTTTACAACTAGTTAGGACCATTACTTGGTTTTCTCCCTTGGCTGCTTATATAGTATCCTCTGATGTCATGAGGACTAGTCTTCAGGGATGTAGCTTCCGGGTGAGTTCCAGCTCAAGTACTCTAATTCCTATGTCTCATGTGTGGCTTGTCTTTAGCAATAGTAACTTTGTTAAGTTATTTATTACTTTTATTTTATCTATATTAGTGTACTGCCTGCATGTGTGTAAGTGCACCTGTGTCATACGATGCCCAAGGAGGTCAGAAGAATATATTGATTGCATGTGTATTTTTCAGTAGGATAGGAATTAATACATTTCCTTCTAGTTTTTCATACCACCTAAGCATTATTTTTCTTTCCTCTCACTTCCCTTTATAACCTTTGCTACATTTTTCCCAGTTAAAGTAGCCCCTCCCTTCCCCCATTTTTCACTTAAAATCTGTCTTCTATTGCCCTCTTTCAAAGTCCTTCCCCTGTACCCATGGATTCTTTCCATTTTCCTGGCTCCTGCAGTTACACTGGGATATGTAATCACCTCTAGGGATTTGGAGCTAAGATCTACAAATGAGAGAGCTGTAGCCATAAAACAGCATGGCATTGGCACAAAAATAGACTTGTAGATCAGTGGAACACAAATGAAGACCCAAACAGGAGTACATGGAATTGTAGCCACCTGATATTAAAGGTACCAAAAACATCCACTGGAGGAAAGATAGCATCTCCAACAAATGGTACTGGCAAAGCTGTATTTCCATCTGTAGAAGAATGAAATAAGACCCATACCCTTCATCCTGCATAAAATTCAACTCCAGATAGATTGAAGTCTTCAGTGTGAAGCCTGAAACTCAAAACTGTTAGAATACATAGGCAGTACCCAACGAGAGATAGGTACAAAAAAGAACTTTCTAAATCAGGTATCAGGTGCTGGGGAGGTAAGATCAACAACTGAAAAATGGGACCCCATTAAATGAAAAAGCTTCTGTACAACAAAGGAAACAACCAATCAAGTGAAAAGAAAGTCTACAGATTGGGAGAAAAATCTTCACCAGCAGCTATTTATCTGACAGAGGATTAATATACAGAATATACAAAGACCTCAAAAAACAAAGAAATAAGGAAACGAATGATCTGAACAGAGAGCTCTCAAAAGAAGAAATAACAATGGCTAAGAAACACCTTAAAATGTGTTCAACATTCTTAGAAATTAGGGGAATGCAAATCAAAACTGCTTAAAGATTTCATGTAGACCCCAGTCAGAATGGCTGAGATTAAGAGGATAAATGCAGCGAGAAGAACAGCACATGTGGAGATAAAGAGGCAGCCAGCAAGCCACCAGCTCAGCAGCCTGGTCAGGTGAGGCAAGGAACTTGCATGTGAAAAAGTTCATGTGAAAGATCTGGGTCTTTATAGTCTTTATTCAACAGAAAAGTACCAGCTTGAATCACAAAAATACACAAGGGAAATGGCACTGCTTAAATCACTGGATCAGTTTTTGAGGCTGGGGAGGTTATTGTTGTAGATAATTGGAGATCTATCAATAACTGGGTGCCTTCAGGACTTTTGGACAAGATGGGATTTGTATGCTCGGAAAGGAGAGGCCAGCCAGGAAGCTAATTCAATTTAGAAAAGTTCTAACCTACACAAACTCTGAAAGAAAATTTGAACCAGATTTTTAGACCTTTCTTAGTGAAGCATTCAAGTTAAAATCTAGTTTGGGACATCCCATTCCCTTTCTGAATATTCAGCCAGAAGGCAGAGATATAAAACAGGGACAAGAACAACCACACTCACCCCCTTTATTTGTTACTATGTCAAAATGGAACTACAGATTTTATAATATATTAGTCACTATGGAGAGCAATTATGCTTAGCTTCAATACTTAAGAGCTTTTATTTTATTAGCAAGATAAACTTCAGTTAAAATTTGTTCATTTTAATGCAATAATTCCATTTATCATTTGGTACTACAGTATTTTGTTTTCATAATGTAATTAAATGTAATGTTGTACCAGAATGAAGAAAGATTTGTTCTGATAATTTTTTAACCCTCTGGTTAAAAGGTTAAAGGAAAAAGATTTTTTTAACATTAGATTACTTAAGAAGACTTTTTAAACAGAAGGCAATTCTGTTTACCAAATCTTTTGGTGGCTTCGGAGCATTGAAAAATTGTTTCAGCAAATGTTTCATTATTCAGAAATAATTGGTTTACAGAATTAGATGGGAAAAAAACCAAAGGAAATTTACCTGACGAAGCCTAATTCAGCAGTCGTAGTTATTGAGCTTTTGCCATGATACGAGAAAATGCTAAGCATTGAGTATTGAGATGTTTGTTGCTATTTTGTTTTAAAGTTACATTTTAGAACAAGGCTTTCAAAAGCTATGGATAGGGATATATTAGTGACTCCTCAAAGTTTAGTCACTCTTGGCTTTAACAGACCTATGGTTCTCTGTCTTCTATGTAAAAAGAAATGGGATTTCATTGTCCTTTCTGAGGTTACAAGCAATATACTAGTTGGTTTAAGTTTTTGTTTGTTTATTCATTTTCAGGTTTTTGAAACAGTGTATCACTCTGTAGCCCAGGATGGCCTGTAGACTAGCCTGGCCTCAAACTCAATAATCTTCCTGTCTGAGGCTCTCAATTATGAGTACAGGTGTGAGCCACCACACTTGGCTATGGGTAGTGGGTATTTTTAAAAGGTAGACAAAGGGGGCTGGAGAGATGGCCTAGCGGTTAAGAGCGCCGACCGCTCTTACAGAGGACCCGGGTTCAATCCCCAGCACCCACATGGCGGCTGAGAACCGTCTGAAGCTCCGATTCCAGGAGAACTCCAGTTCCAGGGGAATCTGAGACCCTCTTCTGACCTCCGCGGCATTGCACGACACGGGTGCACAGACTTGCATGCAGACAGTACATTCATACACATACAGAAATAAAGAAAAAAATTAATAAAAAAAAATTAAAAAAAAAAGGTAGACAAAGTTACTTACATACTAGGTGCTGCAAAATTTTAATACAAGAGACTTTCTTACCTCCCCTCCATAGAACGAGGAGAAATATGATGATGATGAGGTCATTCTCTAACTGTAAATTGGAGCCAACTGTTATAGAGGTAATCTCTTACAAAACTGGCAAAACTACCTTCTTTAATTGACTAATAGACATAGGAACTGTGAAAAGGATTATTCTCTATTCAGAACCAAATATAATACTAAAGTATCCTTAAGCTATGCACTTAAGCAAAATATATTAATACATGAGAGCTCTGATATCAGCAATGGATTATTCTACCAAAGAGATGTTGGGCAGGGGATCCAACCCCCCCCCCCACCAAAAAAAAAGGCAAAGGCTTCTTGCCTGTAAACTGGGATACTTGCAAGAAGAGAGGCGCTAAGGCCCTGCTGTCGAAGACCTGATGTAAGCATGGGAAAGATGTATTGAGACTGCACTTGCAAGTGTACAGATGACCTCTGGAATACCAGAGAGTGTTACCAAAGTCCACTAAACCAATAAAGCAAATATAGGTCTCCTTAAGTCAAGCAAGACTCCTCCGTCAGCACCAGCTACACCTCACCTGCCTGGAAATACTGTGCAGCAGTGGCAGCCATATGCCTGTATATCCCAAATCTAATTGGCTATTAGCTCTCTCCTTGGAGGAATAACCCACGGCTGATGCCACAAGCTTACATCCTCTAGTGGTTAGGAGATGTTATAAGCCACAGTAAGACCCTGTCATATTGTACAGAAAAAAACGTAATTCATGGATTAACATACCATCCAAACATCTGTGTCTATACCAAAGTAACCTACCATAACAATTAGTACTGTTTAAATACCTATATATCTAATTGCTTGTGCTTCATTAGTAGGATTGAAAGGTTATTCCTGGACAAACTGTCAGCCCATGAAAGGAAACAGCCAGAATTGACCAGAGTCCAAAACGACAGCTCCAGAGAAAGTAGACTGTTTTGCTTCTCGTCCACCTGTGCCCCTTTTCTAAGCCTAGGGAACAATCTGCGGAAGGGGGGCATGGTAGAATGTAAGGACTGTGATTGGGGTGAATGGTGAAACTACAGCAATATAGTCTGGACACTTATTTGATCAACTTGATTGAACATACAAGCCCCCCCCCACCCAGCTGGATGGTGGGACCTTTGGGCTGTGTGGGTTTGGGCACAACTACTTGCAAATTGGTTTTACATGAAGGATGCTTGTACTCATAACTTATTACTTATTGTTAAAAAATGAAAAAAAAAGAAGTAATAAAAAAAGGTAGTCAAAGTAATGTATACCAAAGTTTTAATAAAAAAACAAAGTGGTATAGTAGGGCTTAAGAAAAAAACAGGAAAGTCTGGAGAGATGGCTCAGCAGTTAAGAGCACTGGCTCCTCTGCAGAGGACCAGGGTTTGGTTCCTAGCACCCACATGGCAGCTAACAACTGTCAGTAACTCCACCTCCAGGGGATTGAACACCATATTCTGACCTCCATGGGGACTGCACAACATAGGTGCACTTACGTAAATGCAGGGACACTCATACAGATTAAGTTTTCAAAAAGGAGCTGGAGAGATTTCTCAGCAGTTAAGAGCACTGGTTGTTCTTATAGAAGATGAGGGTTTGAATGCCAGCACCCTTACGGTTGCCAATAACTATCCACAACTCCAGTTTCAGGGGATGCAATGCCTTCTTCTGTTCTCCACAGGGATTGCAGGACATGGGTGCACTTACATACATGCAGACATTATATACACACAGATAAAATTAAAATAAAAATACTTTCAATTTTTTTTAAAAGAAAGAAAGGAAAGGAGTGACTGGAAAGGAGTGACTGTGCACAATTAGCTCTAAGTACTTGGGAGCCTTAGGCTGGAGGGTTACTTGAGCCAGGAGGCAGAGATCAGCTTAGACAATATAGGAGATACTGTCTCTTAAAACAATGATGAATCATCAGTTCTACCCATCTATCTCCAGTCCCAGTCCCCAGGGACCATTTTAAGTGTTTTTAGATAAATTTTTCCTGGAGACTAATATCCATATGAGTCAAGGTTTTCCAAAAATTGGTTTGTAAACCATTAGTAATATTTGAAATGACTTTAGATAAGACTGAATCACTACATTTAAATTTTTTATAGCTACCACTTGGGTTGAAATATACTAGAGGAAATAAACTAGAATATCAAATCAATAAACTCACAAATATATTGTTAAGGATAAAGCCAAAATAAATACTTATAAAAAATAAGTTGGCAAAAAAAATCCTAAAGAAGAAAAAATCGAGTGATATGTGGACAGAGTGAAATTTGTAAAGGTGGTGGTACAAAAATGTCAGAACTCTGAGAAGTCCTGACCCAAATATTGTATCTACACTGGTATTTCTTTTCATAATAAAATATTTATTTCCATAGATTAAAGCTTTGGAGTGACTACCTCCTGATACAGAATCAGTGTGGATTTTAGAGGCAAATATTAAGCTATATAAAATGAACTAAGAAAATGGAATGCTAGACATATTGACAGACAAGCCCAGAACCACAGCAGAGGGAACAGACAAGACTTACTGGTACTGACTGAGAGAAAGCACAAGATGGCCTTACTACAAAATTGGACACAACCAAGATAAATTACAGATGGTCTAGTAAAAAGAGGATATAAAAGTGTGATATTCTTATTGATAAGTTGTGAATTCTGGGTAGAATTCAGCAGGACATTAGAAAGACAGAAACAGTATAATTCTGCATTATCTGTGACTCTCCTAAAAGCTCCAAGATGTCTAAATATCCCTGATGAAATAATACAGGCCTTGTTTAATGCTTAAAACTCTCAGATTAGTTTAAATGTTATTTCCTTGCTTGGTAAGAGATTTCTACAGACAACAGAGAATGAGTTAGCTATTTCCTTTTCTTTATATCTGCTCATCTCTATCTAGTTTGACCATAAACCTAAGACTACTGAAGTCAGATATTGGGGAGATAGTCAAAGGGGGAGGTAGGCTGAGCAGAGGGAAATAAAGGAGCAAGGGTGGGAACATCCCTCTGGAGATTTGGATGCATTGTGCATGGGAACAGGGTGAGTGCACAAGAGGTGCACTGACTAACTTTCCTTCTAAGACCTTCTTCATTCTGTAAAGGATCTCTCCTCTGGAGATCTCTCCATGGACTGTCAGCCCAGTAGTCAAATACTTGCAAGAAGGTCCCCCAGAGTCTTTTGGCAGTGGGAGAACTGACAAGTTTGGTTTGAAGGCTACCTCCTGACAGTCAGCTCAAGAAAAAAAAAGTCTTTTCTAGCAAGGTCTGATCTTTGGCTTAAGGATTCCTCCTGCTTCATCTGGATGACCACACTCCTTATAGTGCTTGTTACTCAATGGTCTTTCTCTTTGTTGCCATGTAGATTCTGCTGTGTAGCATGAATCACCTTCTAGAATAAGCCCAGTGCTGGGGAACGTGTGAACTCCCAGTATGAAAAGGTATAATGAAGCCATCTTCTGAAGTCTTCTCGGCTCTGAGTATACAGGATTCCTTTTCATTTCCACAAATAAAGAAACTAATTATTTTGAGATGCCCAGAACTTTTCTCAACTCATAAGTGGACTTAGTATCTATTGTTTTCTAAGCTGACTTAACATTCTGGATTTTAATAAGCAGTGTACAGTGGTTTAAGTTTCTTCACAGCCCCCCCCATGCTTACATATGGTCTTTACTTTTTGAATACAGTCACACTAAGTATAAAGCTAAGCATAGTTTTGATTCACATCTCATTAATGACTATAGATGCTGAACACTTTGATTTACTTATTGGCCATTTTTAGATCCTTTTGGAGAATTCTCTATTGTGAATTATTAAATTCTGTGATTTTGTTCTCATACTGTTGAGTTCTAAGAGTACTTTGTTCTGGATCCTTGTGTCCAGTTGCTTTATAAATATTTTAATCTTGTTTTTTGACTTTCTTGATAACAGTCATTTAAAACTGAGAATAATTTTTAACTTTAATGAAGTCTAGTTCATCTATTTTACTTTGGTTGTTTGTGCCCTCAGAATCATATCTGAGAAACCATTGCTTAATCAAAGTTCTCAAACACTGAATTTATTTTCAGTTCATTATACATTTATGGTCTTCTTCTAGGGTTAGTATATATAAATATGTTGTGAGGCACAAGTCCAAAGTCCTTCTTTGTAACATGGGGACCCAGCCGTACTAGTAGCACTTGGTCAACCATCATAAAGACTATTTTTTGGCAGTCTTATAAAAAACAAATTAATTAACTATAGAAAAGTGGTTTCTTTCTAGACTTTTCTCACTAGGCTTATATTAGTGGTTACCTATGGTTTGATTTGTTTAGTGACTGTCTAACATAAGTCTTTCTTCTTATCACATTGAGCAGAAATTCTAGACCACATGACCATTTGGGAACCAAAAATTGACAAGGGGAAAGATTGCCAAGTAACAGGACAGGGGCCACCTGCCAGCAGGCCTCTGGTCTTTGTTGGGAGGGCTGAATGCTCAGAGTGGTTAGGAAGAAAGAAGGATGCAGAGGAGTTTAATGAGTAACCAGTAATATTATAAATTTGCCTTTTTCCTATCAACCGTTAACAGTATATTTTGATAGATATTTTTATAAGTAGACCTTGATGTCTCTGTTATTTCTTGTATATATCTTAATCACTTCACTTTGTTAATCACTTAACACTTTGGTGTTAGGAAGTATATTGAGATCACATATAACATTGGTAAATAATTTAAACAATTCACGTAACTAGTGAATGTCATAGTTCAGGTATCAGATTATTATTTTACTGAAGAGTACTCTATGGGATAAATTTGGAATGAATCTGCTGTACATCTCTATCCATTGAGTTAACAGAAGTGTGTTACAAGGGACCTCTTATTCAACACTCAAATATCTTGAGTTCCCATACAGAATGACAGCTTTCTGATTGCAACTTTTGGCAATAACTGTCCCCTGGTTTGCATACAACTGGTGTGGTGACACTAGGTAATTGAGATGTTTATTTTATCCAGAGAATAATTCCCAAAACTCAGTAAGCTCACTTGTAACAGAAGCATCTAAGGCATAGAGGAAGGAAAAGGAATGTTATAGTAGCAAATATAAAATATGCAGACATAAAATTAACATAAAAGTGCAGAGCCTTTATAAAAGGAATTACAAAACCTTATTGAGAGGTAATATACTATAATAATCACTATTATAAAAACGCATTAAAATACCACTTATCCTCAAACCAAGTTTAATTTATTTGTGTTACTAAAGTATGAATGCTAAAATAATTATGAAGTAATGGTCCAGAACAAGGTAGAAAGATGAAAGAAAAAGAATAGTTGCTAAGAAATACACATTTTAGGAGTTATCATTATTGCTTTTTAAAGGAAGACAGTTTAGTTGGAATAGAAAGAATGGCTTTTTAAATGAATGTTGCTCAGTCATGTGCAACATGAAATGAAAAACCATACTTTCTCCTTATGTAGACAAAGCACCCGAGGAAACAGGACAGAGCTAAATGTGGGGCAAGGAAGAGAGAAACGCATCTAAAAGTAAACACAGTGAAGGGAATGCTTATAAAGTTCCATAGTGGATAAAGCCATTTAAATTAGAAACAATAAAGGCAATGGTTACTTCCTGGGGCTACAGAAAAATAAAGAAGTTTGGCACATCGTAAAATGCCATAAACAAGATTAAAGTACAAAAGGCACAAAAAAGAGAATATTATTTTCCACCTTTGACAAAAGATGACATTCATAGTGTCAGAAGACTGGGCACTCTTGGTTTGGAGATTTAGAGTTTGGGTGAAAGGTTTAATAACTGTCCCCAGATCTTTACAGATTTATGCTCTGTGACTCTAACGGAAATAAGGAGGGCCACAACAGAACCAGTAGGAGAAGAAGGCAGATAAGAACAAAAAAGCAAGCATTGCTTCAAGTGGAATTTCCTTGACCCTGGAATTGCTTGTGGAGGCTGAATAGCAGTTGGTTAGGATACTTTAAAAAGGGTCTGAGTCTGGAGTCAGGGGGTTAGCAATGAAGGTCTTTTTTTTTGTTGTTGTTGTTCTTTTTGAGACAGGGTGTCCCTGTAGCCCCAGATATCCTTGAACTCACTCTGAAGACCAGGCTGGCCTTGAACTCACAAATATCCGCCTGCCTCTGCCTCCCAAGTCCTAGGATTAAAGGCGTGCACCACCATGCCCGGCAACAATGAAGGTCTTTTATCACCCTTGATTATAGCAAGTTCTATCAGTTGACTAAGTACTGCTCTATAAGCCTGGAGCAATTTATCATGCTGCAGAGAATTTTCACTAATTTCACAATAACTTATATGATACCATTAGAGTTAGAAGAAATAATTACAAAACACTGGATGACTATGGTAACAAAAAGGGCACTTACCTGTCTGGAAAAAGACTCTAGAAATAATTGTCCGACATAGAGGACAGGGAGTGCTTGCAGGATTGTCTTTGGCCAGAGTCCGTAAGCAGGGCTCACAGAAGATGTGGTGGCAAGGGTAACACATGTAAGGGTTGAAATAAACATCCAGGCACACTGCACAGATGTAGCTGTCCTTTTCTTCTGTGTATTCATTGTCATCATCTGTACTCATCTCATTATTCAAAGTCTGTAAAACATAAGCACATTCCAAATTTAGTATAAGATTGGATTCACTGAGAAAGACTGAGTGTGCATTTTGTTAAATGAAAATATTTATGAGAAGCATATTGTATCTGTTTTTGTAATATACCCTGAGCAGGAGAAAAGCTACCTTTCTCAAAGTGAGAAGAAACTGAAAATACACATGAGAATTGCAGAAGTCTAAATAATTATTTAATATTTATATATAATACTAAATGATGAACTATACCTATTCATATTAAGAATATCTGAGGCTTTAACCATCACTAGTAAAGTGTTATATATTACGACCACCCCAAACCCAAAAGGCGATTAACACCAGGTTATAGAAGCTTAAAATGGGCATTTTATGATGAGAAGCAAGGCCTCACTCCATCCTCATCCTGTACCCAGAGCATTTCCTCTTCTGTACTCTGTACCTCAAAGCCAAGAAAGTGGCAAAGTCAAAATTATGTCAGTAGGTATACTTGGTAAAGAAATGTAGAGTCGTTATGAAATTAAACTATCACCTAGGAAATCTTATAGACCTCTTCCTGAATGTAAGTTTAGGAGAGGGAGCTCAGAGGTTTGTAGCAGAGCTATAGAAAGATTTCCTATGACTTAAACTCATGGTTTGCAAATTGATGTAGCTCTGAAGATTAAATGAGGCTATATCTACTTAAAACAGTCAGCTCACTACCTGGCATTAACACCTACTGAATAAACGTTAAACACAGCCATTCTCTTTCTTATCTGCTTCACCACACAGGGGCTCTGTACTTTCTGTTAAACCCATGAGAATGTTTTTCTCAAACTAGGACTGCCCTCAATTTAGGAGGTGAAATTGCAGCCTGTTGGGGTTATTTCTACTTTCCTCACTTTGATAAGATCAATAATATTTGAATGGACTCTGATGAGTTTAAGAAATATCTGTAAGTTATGTGACACGTAAAAGTTATGTGAAGGAACAAAAGGACCTTGAAAACACCCAGGATCGGAGATCTCCCAAGACTACCTGAAGCACAGGTAGGAGCTGGGGGCTTCAGCCAGGCAGAATTTTGATTGAATTTTGTTGTTTTAGGCCCAGTTGGCTTGTATGGCTGTGGGGGCAGAGTTGTCTTCCCAGCTGGTATAAAAGATGGGTTTGTGTGAGTCTTGAGTTTGGGGATCTCCCAAGACCACCTGAAGCACACGTAGGAGCTGGATGCTTCAGCCAGGCAGATTGTTTGATTGGATTTCGTTGTCTTTAGCCTGATTGGCTTGTGAGCCTGTAGGGGTGGAGTTGTCCTCCCAGCTGGTATGAAAGGTGGGTTTGTGTGAGTCTTGAGATTGAGGATCTCCCAAGACCACCTGAAGCATAGGTACCTGTTACACCAACTCCGGAGTCGTCTGTGTAACAATGGACGAGGAGATAAAGAACCTCTCGAGGTTAAGCTCCCTGGTGGTCAGTGACAGAGTACCCAGTCTCAGCTTCTAAGATCACGATGCATTACAAAGATGTTATGCTTCATGAGTGTTGGACTTTGTACATTGTCTTTTGACTCTCCTCTTAAGTGCAGCACAACCTCAGTCCCAGATAAGGGACAGTTAAACATGCTTAAAAACAATTCAGGCAAACAGCCTGATGCACCTAAGTAAAATCATACAGAGATACAACATCTAAAAGCTCCTTTTTCCTAAAAGTCCCCACAAAGATATTGTAGACATTACACTGAGTGAGATCATAGGTTAGTTAATAATAATAAAAGTGTCCTTCCAAACTTAATAAAAATAAAACTTAGTCCTTTAAGTAGAAAGCTACATCTAATAAAGTTAGAGTTTAGCTACAGCTGTACATGTTAAAGTGTAACACTTAGTTAAAGACACATGGCGGAAATTTCTCCTTTAAGAAAAACTCTGTGTAATTTGTAAAAGAGCTAAAAGCCCTCTTCTCCGGGCTTGTAGTTAAAACACAACCTAGAGATAGCAAACAAAGAGATAGCAAACAACCCCAGGAAGGATGAGAAACCTCTAATTGAAACTTCAAAAGAGACAATGACTTTTTATGGTTTGTGAGTTTAAGGCTGCTGTTTTATTGACACAGTGTAAGCTGTAAACCCTCTCTTACTTATCTTGTTGGCTTTGTAAATCCCTTTGTTCCCGAGGAATGCAAATCTCCTGCCTGCATTACCTGCCTGTCAGCTTGACCCTTCCCCCTCTCCTGTCTGTGTTCCCTGTGTTACTTGCCTGCCTGAATAAAAACACCACTTGATTTCAGTAAAGACGCACTAGATCCAAAATTCTCAGGTGTCAAGTCCAGTTATTTTTCTCGCCTGTCTCTGTGCCCTCCTGTACAGACACTGATTTCCTACAGGTGAAAGATATCCAGCTGGGAGAAAGAAATTCCGGCTGGGCTGGCCTGCGGCAGGTACCCCCCACCCCTGCCAACTGGGATTGCCAAAGGAGTGTCCAAGTTGATTCTTTGGAGAACCTTCAGAACAGAAAGGGAAGAGTGAGTTAGACTTCCAATAGAAAGCCTAAAGCTTAGAGAAGTCAACACTCCATAAGCAAGGAGTAAAGGAGAAAAACAAATCAATAAAACAATGAAGGCATCTGAAGGAGGCAAGCAAAGCAAGCCTTCAACACAGTGAAGAGGCATTTGGGATTCACGTTGGAATACAGGCAAAGAGAAACCAGTATGCCAGGGACATGAAGAAGAGACAACATGGGAAAGGTGCAGGATAATTCCACACCAAGCTCTACCAACCCTGTGGAAGATTCCTACAGTGGGATCCCCCTGGGGATGGCCCAGGACACGATATTAGAAGTACAATTGTGAACATACTTAAAGAAGTACAAGATTACAAAGAGCAAATCAAAGAATTAAGAAAAGAGAATGAAAAACTCAAGAAGGACCTAGAGAGAGAGAATGACAAACTCCAGAAGGAAGTGGAAACACTGAAAAGATCCCATGCTGAAAAAGATAAGGAAACCAACCAGCGAAGCAAAGAGCTAAAGGAAGAAATTGAGAAGCTCCAAAAGGAACTGGAAACACTAAAGAAATCAGAAGAGGAAATGAAAAAGGAAATCAAACACTCATCCAATCAAGAGGAAAGGAATGGAAAAAGCCTCAGAAGCAGAATGGAGGAAGCAGAACAAAGAATATCAGACATGGAAGAAAAAAACAGAACAACTAAAAACCTCAAGTAAAGATTATGAAAAATTTAAACATACACAAAAATGGAACAAGCAGGAACTGTGGGACACTATGAAAAGATCAAACCTCCACATCATAGGAATAGAGGAAGGAGAAGAATCCCAAGAGAATGTTACTGATCAGATCTTCAACAGAATAATAGACGAAAATTTCCCCAAACTAAAAAAAGACAAGCCAATACAAATACAAGGAGCACACAGAACTCCAAACAGACAAGATCAGAAAAGAAACTCCACGCCATATCATAGTTAAAATGCTAGACGCTCAAAACAAAGACAAAATTCTGAAAGCCACAAGAGAAAAACAAGTTACATATAAGGGGAAACCTATCAGAATTACAACTGACTTCTCAGTGCAAACTATGAAAGTAAGAAGAACGTGGGGCAAAGCATTCCCAGTGGTAAAGGACTATAGATGCCAACTCAGGTTACTATACTCAGCAAAAATGTCAATTATAGTTGAAGGAGAGAGAAAAATCTTCCATGACATAAACAAGATGAAAGAATACATGTCTGGAAAACCAACCCTTCAGAGAATACTTGAAGCAATTCAAAGAACAGAAGAAAGGAGCAACCATCCCCAGGCACCTAGAAAGAGAAATCAATAAAAGCATAACTGCAGAAGTAGAAACCTAAACCCAAACCACAAATGGATAATAAGGCAAAAGGAAGCAACACAAACCTATCAGTCATAACCTTAAATATTAATGGACTAAATTCCCCAATCAAAAGACATAGACTGGGAGATTGGATTAGGAAACAGAATCCATCGATATGCTGTCTACAAGAAACACATCTTACCTTCAAGGACAGGCACCACCTTAAAGTGAAGGGATGGAAAAAAATATTCCAAGCAAATGGTACCAAAAAGAAAGCAGGTGTTGCTATTTTAATATCGGATAAAATAGACTTCAAAGTAAAAGAAATCAGAAGAGACAAAGAAGGCCATTACATTTTCATCAAAGGAACAATCCACCAAGAAGATTTCACAATTATGAATATATATGCCCCAAATTCTGGTGCACCAAACTTTATAAAGACAATTCTCCAGGACCACAAGTCACAGACTAACCCCAGCACACTCATAGTGGGAGATTTCAATACCCCACTGAGTCCTTTGGATAGGTCAACAGGACAAAAAATAAACAGAGAGACATCTGAACTGAACGATATGATACACCAAATGGACCTCATAGACCTCTACCGAACATTCCATCCTAATACCAGAGAATACACTTTCTACTCAGCACCCCACGGAACATTCTCCAAAATCGACCACATCCTGGGACACAGAAGAAACCTCTACAAATACAAAAAGATTGAAATAATTTCATGCATCCTGTCAGACCACAGTGCAATGAAGCTCAACATCAACACCAGGACAAGCCCTCCTGCCTACAAGAACACATGGAGACTAAACAACACACTCTTGAATAATGAATGGGTCAAGGAAGAGATAAAGAAAGAAATAAAAACATTCCTGGAACTGAATGACAATGACAATACAACACAACAAAACCTATGGGATACCTTAAAAGCAGTCCTAAGAGGGAAATTTATAGCCCTGGGTGCCTACATTAGAAAAACAGAAAGAGCACAAGTGAATGATCTAACACTACAGCTAAAAGCACTTGAGAGGCAACAACAGATGAACCCTAAACGCAACAGACAGGAAGAAATAACAAAAATCAGAGCAGAAATCAATGAAATAGAAACAAAGAAAACAATACAAAAAATCAATGAAGCCAAAAGTTGGTTCTTTGAAAGAATAAACAAGATAGACAGACCTCTAGCCCAGTTAACAAAAAGAAAGAAGGAACAACTCCAAATCAATACAATCTGTGATGAAAAGGGAAATATCACAACGGACAAGGAAAAGATCAAGAAAATTATATGGGAATATTACAAGAACCTATATTCTACCAAGTTTGAAAATCTAGAAGAAATGGATGAATATCTGAAATCCTGGGAATCACCAAAGCTTGGCCAAGAGGAGACCAGCAGCTTAAACAGACCCATAACATATGAAGAAATAGAGGATGTAGTAAGAAGCCTCCCAACTAAAAAAAGCCCAGGCCCAGACGGTTTCACAGCAGAATTCTATAAAACATTTCAAAAAGACCTACAACCATTATTTCTGAAACTGTTTAGAAGTATACAATCAGAGGGAATTCTCCCAAATTCCTTCTATGAAGCCAACATCACTCTATTACCAAAACCAGGCAAAGATCCAACTAAAAAGGAGAATTATAGACCCATCTCCCTCATGAACACAGATGCCAAAATTCTAAACAGAATACTGGCAAATCGCATACAGACCCACATCAAGAAGATCATCCATCATGACCAAGTTGGATTCATACCAGAGATGCAGGGATGGTTCAACATACGAAAATCAATAAACATCATCAAACACATAAACGGAATCAAAGACAAAAACCACACCATCATCTCAATTGATGCTGAAAAAGCCTTTGACAAAATCCAGCATCCCTTCATGCTTAAAGTCCTAGAAGGAATTGGATTGGAGGGATCATTCCTCAATGTAATCAAAGCCATATACAGGAAACCCACAGCCAATATCATCCTAAATGGGGAAATGACAGAAACATTCCCTTTAAAGGTAGGAACTCGGCAAGGCTGCCCCCTATCACCACTCCTCTTCAATATAGTGCTTGAAACACTTGCTAGAGCAATAAGGCAAGAAAAGGATATTAAAGGAGTACTAATTGGAAAAGAGGAAGTCAAACTATCCCTATTTGCTGATGATATGATTGTTTACTTAAGGGATGCAAAAAACTCCACCAGAAAACTCCTAGAAACGATTAACAGCTTCAGCAAAGTGGCAGGATACAAAATTAACCTTAGAAAATCAATGGCCTTTCTTTACACCAAGAACAAGCAACTGGAGAAAGAATTCAAAGAGACCTTCCCACTCACAATAGCCTCAAAAACAATAAGATACCTAGGAACAAACCTAACCAAAGACACCAAAGACCTCTACAACAAAAATTTTAAACCCTTAAAGAAAGAAATTGAAGAAGACCTCAGAAGATGGAAAAACCTCCCATGCTCATGGATTGGGAAAATTAACATTGTAAAAATGTCCATTTTACCAAAACTCTTGTATAGATTTAATGCAATCCCAATCAAAATCCCCAAGAGTTTCTTCACAGGCTTGGAAACAAAAGTTCTTAAATTCATTTGGAGAAACAAAAGACCCCGAATAGCCAAATCAATCCTGAGTGAAAAGAGCTACACAGGAGGGATCTCTATACCAGATTTTAAACTATACTACAGGGCTATAGTCATAAAAACAGCCTGGTACTGGCACAAAAACAGACCTGTTGACCAATGGAACAAAACCGAAGATCCAAATCTGAGCACATACAATTTCAGCCATCTCATATTTGACAAGGGGGCCAAGAAACCACAATGGAGAAAAGACAGCATCTTCAGCAAGTGGTGTTGGCAAAACTGGATCACCACTTGTAGAAGAATGAAATTAAACCCCTACCTCTCACCCTGTACAAAAGTCAACTCCAGATGGATTAAAGACCTCAACGTGAAACCCCAAACTCTGAAGGTGATAGAAGAAAAAGTTGGCAGCAGACTACAAGACATAGGCGTAGGAAAAGACTTCCTAAATCAGACAGCAGCTGCACAAGAATTAAGGTCGACAATTGACAAATGGGACCTCATCAAACTCAAAAGCTTCTGTACATCAAAAGAAACAATCAAGGAAGTGAAGAGAAATCCCACAGAGTGGGAGGAAACCTTCACTGCAGATACATCTGACAAAGCATTGATTTCCAGAATATATAAACTACTCAAAAAACAAAGAAAAAAGAAAACAAACGACCCGCTCAATAGATGGAGCAAAGAACTGAACAGAGACTTCACAAGCGAGGAATTAGAGATGTCTGAGAAACACCTCAAGAACTGCTCAACATCACTAATCATTAAGGAAATGCAAATCAAAACCACTTTAAGATATCATCTTACTCCAGTAAGACTGGCTAGGATCAAGAAAACAAATGATACCAAGTGCTGGAGAGGTTGTGGGGAAAGAGGACCACTCATCCACTGCTGGTGGGAATGTAAACTCGTACAGCCACTATGGAAAGCAGTGCGGAGAACCCTTGGAAGACTTGGAATGAACTTGCCACCTGACCCAGCCATACCACTCCTGGGCATGTACCCATGAGACTCATCTTACTGCAGAGATATATGCACAGCCATGTTTATTGCAGCTCTCTTCACAATAGCAAGGAGATGGAACCAACCCAAATGCCCCTCAACTGAGGAGTGGATAGAGAAAATGTGGTACATCTACACAGTGGAGTTCTATGCAGCGGTAAAGAAAGATGACATCATGAGCATTGCAGGTAAATGGCTGGAGTTAGAAGATATCATGCTGAGTGAAGTAACACAGTCCCAGAAAAACAAACAAAGAATGGTATCCCTCCCCTCTTCTGTGGATGCTAGCACCAATTACCTGATTGTATGGCAAACTGAGTAATGTCAATGTGATCTGAAAACAATTGTGCTTTTATATTGTGAGTCCCTTAAAATATAATAAAAAAAGAAAACATCCAAAACAAAACGAAAACCAACAAGCAACCCTTTTGATATGGTTTGAAAGCTTATCTCCTCCAAACTTCATGTTAAACCTGATTCCCCAGTGCAGTGTATTAAGAGGTGAGGCATAGGAGGTGACTGCCACACTCTACAAGGACTGAGGAGCAGCAGCATCTGGTTCAATCTTCCCCTCTGCAGGCGAAGACCTAGTATATCCTCTTTGAGGGAACATTCAAGGCATGGCTGTGGTAAGAGTGGGCCTTTGCCTGACACTAACATTTCTAGGATCTTGGTCTTGGGCTTTCCTGCCTCCAAAAATGTAAGAAATAAATTTCTGTTTTATAAATTCCCCAGTCTATGGTTCTATGATATTTGTTACAACATCAAGCACCTTGGCTCATTTATGCTGTATTAACACGATGGGATAAACTGACTTACTCAGGTGGGCTTACTTTGCCATGACCATTCTCCTTTTATGAAGGGTACAGTGAAGTCTTCAAGTAATTTATTTTTAATTAGATTGTCTACTGTTCTTATAGGCATGAGGTGTTTTTATCTAGCTTTTTTTTATAGAACTAAAAGTGTTACAATTTTTTTCTTTCCTCTGGTTTGCTTTCTTATTGTTTCTTAGTGTCATCCTTTGATAAAATATGTTCTTAATATTAAAGTATCCTATTTAATCACATTTTTCTATCATGGGTTTTTGGTTTCTGTGTTTATTTAAGAACTCCTATTCTTTCCCAGAGTCATGAGGATAGCATTACTTTGTATTTCTTATTATCTCAGTCACAGAATGTACTTGAAATTGATTCTCATGCATGGTATCTTATGAATAAATGTCATTTTCTTGCTTACACTGTTATTAACTGGCATAGCCTATTTACTGCAAAAGTTTCCTTTGACTGAAGTGCTCTGAAGTGTTACTCTGTCAATTACAAAAGGCCATTTAAATGTATTTGTCATCCCTGATCTTTCACCTGGCATGTAAAGTTTAGAAGTAATTTGTCATGTCCAGTTAATTTCATACATGTATATAACGTATTCTGATTACTTTCTTCCATCCCTAGCAATCCTTCCCCTCAATCCCTACCAGTCTATCTCCCAGCTTTATAACTTTTGGGTTTGCTGGTGACCCATTTAGTTTGACCACAGCTGACCGTAGCTATCTACTGGACCCTAGTGAGGTCATCAGTGGGTAAAGAACTGAAGGCCATGATGCTCTGTACTACATATATATATATATATATATATATATATCTCAATGGTCTAGGGATTGCAAGCAGTTTTTCTTTTCCAGTCTGATTAAGGAAGTCTTCTATATTTGTAAAGTATTTTCTTGGAAATTAAACACAATCATATAAGTTATGGTAATACAATAAATGGAAAATAATTTCCTTATTTTGGAAACTTCTAGTTTAAGCTGATTCTTTATTAGTAAAACTATAGATCTACTCTCTTGTTTCAGGAAATATCTTAGTAACTTTTTGGGCAAGTTGTATGGTGAGAGGCATTTGGATTAGGGTGAAATGAGGGCTGGGGAAAAGAGGACGAGTAGGCAAGGAAAGGGCAACATCTTAACTAGTTATTGAGATTTCAGAGGAATAGATATTAACAGAGCTATAAAACGAGAACAGAGATGTGGACCTAGAACAAAGGTAAAGACTAGAGAAGGATGTATATGCCTAAGGGGTGGGGAGTAACTAAAGAAGTTTTAAGGAAAGAGATTCCATGTTAAGATTTTTGTAG
This sequence comes from Rhizomys pruinosus, assembly GCA_009823505.1. NCBI lineage: Eukaryota > Metazoa > Chordata > Mammalia > Rodentia > Spalacidae > Rhizomys > Rhizomys pruinosus. The sequence continues at coordinate 1,032,830 of VZQC01005889.1, forward strand.
TTCTATTATTTAAGTTTGGCAAGTGGAAGTGAAAGAAAGCAATCTTGGTTACATGACACCATGTTTTGGACCAAGAAATGGCAAGAAATAGTACCCTTCTCCTTCTCCCAAATCCAATATACACACTCCTTAGAAATCTTCAGAACTATTGTGGTAGATGCTAGAATTCTCAGATTATAGGCATGGAGGCCTGTGTTAAATCATTTATTTATTAAAAGTGTGGGATGGGCTATTTCTTCTTTGAAACCACCTGACAGACTACGTACTTAGGTGAGGAGCCTGGACCAACGCCCAGCCCACAAGGTTCCCAAGACTTGTACACCAGATGGTCCTGGAGAAGGTGCACGGGATTTTGGAACTCTGGGACTTTGGGGGGCAGGGAGTATACAAAAGGGTCCAACATGTAAGTCTTACTCTCTCTCCATTTTGGGATCTGCATGAAGAGCAGAGGGTACAGTGTTTGCTTGGCAGCCATGTTGGAATGTGGGAATTCATCTAGCTGTGGCTGCATGGTTAGTTTAAGTGAGTGTGTGTTTCTTTGCCATTATTTTGTAAGCATGCCCATTAAAAGTCTCTAGTTTTAACTGAGATTAGAAAACTCTCTACTTACATTGCCTTAAGTACTGGGGGAAACCAGAAAACAACAGAGGCTGGGCAGGATTGCGGGACAAGCACTTGCTGGGCAGAGGTCCCTCCAGCCCTGGAAGGAAAGTTTCTCTGTGACAAAGGGAAGAAGGACACCACAAGATCTGAGGATGGAGATAAAGCAAAATGTAAAGTGTAAAGCTATAAAGAGAGAGACTTTATATAAGAGCTATAAACTGGCATAATGGCTCTTGCCTGTAATCACAGCACTTAGGATGATGAGGCATGAGGCTTACTCAGACTTGAGGCCAGCCTAGGAAACAGAGTGAGATTTTGTCTCAGAACAAAGCAAAACAAAACAAACAAAAGAACTAGCTATTTACAGCTGGTTCTCATTATTTATGAGAGCTATATGCTGTGAAGTTCCTGCGACTATCAAACTGTCCAATACTGGACCACTGCTCCAAGAGGAAATACAGGACCAGGCTTCTGCCAGCCTATGGAACCAATGTATAATATTTCAAAATGTGTGATTCTACTTAAGTAGGCTCATTTTAGAGAAAAGAGCAACTGTCTGTAGCATGTGTCAAATGAAGATAGAAGAATGTCTTGTTTGACCTCAGGTTAGACCATTCTCCTCAGGTGACGCTACTTTCTTGCTGTTTTACCAATGACAATAAACTGCTGATTTTTGGATCACAAATTAATTTTAGTCAACAGAAAAATTTACAAACATGGAATTCATGAATAATAAAAATTACCAGTCACTTATTCCAAGCTCTCCATAAGGCAGAATTTCCTTGGCTTCTGACTTCATCTTTCATTCTTCCTGCATTGAATACTTACTGAAATCCAAAAAGTTTTGGCTTCTTCTACTTAGAACGGGTCAAACTGTAATTTGACTCATATATTATTATCTTCTACTAATGCCCTTTCCTTTCCACAAATTTAAATACAATCTTCCCTTCAGAAGCCAATTAACAATCCATCCCTGAGAAAATAATAGGATGGATAAAGCTTGTTATTAAGCACACGATTCTGATGGTAATATCAGTGATACCTATAATAAACAACATAGTAGTTTACACTTAGCTTTTAAACATTCTCTGGATGTCTTAAAATAAAATAAGACTTTGTTTTTGTACTTAGAGCATATCTTAAGCAGTCTTTGTTTTCTGTTTCTCTACTACAGATTTGAAATCAAAGAACAGACGTATAAACTTACCATTGTGTTTGTGTGTGTGTGTGTGTGTGTGTGTATGTGTGTGTGTATGTGTGTGTATGTGTGTATTGCTGAGGACCAAACTCAGGACTCCTACACTTGATCTTAGCCAAAAGGCCGAGAAGTGATAAAACCCAGGACTCCTGAATGAGAGAATCAAGGACTTTATCACTGTCATATATCCATAGCTCAATGATTGCTAACTTTCTTGAGTGTCTCACTATGTAGACCAGGATGGCCCTTAATTCACATAGATGTGCCTGCTTCTGCCTCCCAAGTGCTGGGATTAAAGACACATACCTCCATGCTTGGAAAATAGTTCTAAAAGATTTATTTTAAAATTCTGTGTGTATGTGTGGGTCTCTGTGTAGGTGTGTGCATGTGAGTGCAGGTGCCTTCAGAGCTTTGAATACATTTACAACTGTTCTTTTAAGGTCAGTGTCTTGGTTTCCTTCCAGGGAGATCTTGTTGTTGGGATCTTCTACAGGACTGGTTGAGTTTGGTGGGGATGTATTATGAGCTTTTCCCATATTGTTTTTCCATTGTGTCTTTGGAATGTGTATTTCTTCCCCCTCCCTTTGTTTGTCTTCTATTGCTAAACTCAAATGTTAATATGGAGGACTGGTTGGTCACTCAGTTTGCTTCCTGCTGGTTTCTTCCTCAGCTTTGGCTGTGCATCCTAGAATCACTCTGACACTGCTGGACTGTCCCAACTACAGTAAACCACAGCACCAGCAGCTTATACCTTTGGCCTGCATGCTGGACCCCACCTGGGTGATGAGAGTGTGAGCAGCTGGTTGTCCTATCCATGCACACCAATTTCCCTGTTTCTTATGAAGATCAACCAATAAGTAAAAGACTTTAGTTTTTTGATTTCCAGGTAGGTGAGTGGTCTCACTGGGCTTCCAATAAGAGAAAACAGTACCCATAGCAAAAAAATAACAACTCAGCTCCAACAAAGCTCTGTCCATTGGTTCCAGAAACACTGAACAGCCACTCCTAGCCCATGTCATGTCATGTATAGCACAGAGTAGGAGGTCAGCTTGTCTGTTCTCTTCTGACTCTCATAAGCCTCTTTTCCTGCTTTACACCTTCTCCTGTTTCATTGCAGCAGAAAAAAAAAAGCAAAACAAAACAAAACAAAAACCCAAACATGTCTGTATCAAGTAATGTGAGTTTTTTTTTGTTGTTGTTGTTCCCAGTTTTGTTTATCTATCTCCAGTCAGTTGGAAGTATATAATATTTTACTAGTTCAAAGAATGGATAACACACAGTATACAGATAACAAAGAAGTTAAATTGGTAATATTTTGGTATTATTTGTACTAGCAACAGATTTTGAAGATTTTGTTTTTTTGTCTTGGGTCTCCCTGTAGCCCTGGCTGGCCTGGAACTCACTATGTAGACCAGAATGGTCTGGTACTCACAGGGATCTGCTTGTCTCTGTCTCCTTTGTGCTGAGATTAAAGGCATGCCCCACCATGCCTGGCTGTAAGATCTTGCTCCTCTGTTCCCTTATATTCAACACATACTACATAAAGATGCTGTAGGGCTGGATCAAGATACTGGCAGATATCAACTTGACCACCATCTTTTCACCAGTTTTAAGTCAGAATGAGTTTTATAAACAAGGGAAGCCCACATGGTGACATCTTCCTGACACAGAGAAAGCAAGGGAATTCTCTTATGCTTAGGGTAGTAGGCAAAAAAGCAACAGGGGATGATGCTGATTTACCACTAAGCAAACAGTTAGGGGTTTTAGTCAGTAAAGAAACACAATATACTGAACTGGTAGACTGACATCACTATAGACATCAGCCAGGCCAGATATTAACCCCCCCTACCAACATCCAGATGTTTGGAAAACATTAGAAAGTTAAGAACAATCTATGGGAATGGGAATATTGATCCTGTTTTGACTAATTCAATAGATTCAGTCTTTAGTCCACAAAAGTTGGGTCAAGAAAGTTAGTCAAACTATTATTATTTATCATTTGTATATTACATTATGCATGGAACATGTTTAATTAAAAATAAAAATTATACTTCTTCATTAACTAATTTTATAGACTATGATTCATGCTCAGAACAACTTCCCCCCATTTTTGTTTTCTGTTTTTATTTTTTATTTTTGAGACAGAGTCTCCTGGTAGCCCTAGGTAGCCTGGAACTTGCTATGTAGACCAGGCTATCCTTGATCCTATAGAGATCTGCCTGCCCCTGCCTTCCAAGTGCAGGGATTGAAGGTGAGCATCACCAGGGTTGGTAAATTCTTTTCATTATACTATTTAACTTCACAGAAACTTGAATTATACCAACTGTTCTCTAACTATTCTGTTGTATTTTTCATGATGTTCACATGATGTTGTAGAAAGACCTTAGATATTAAACTTATCAGAAAATAGCAATGATTAAGAAAACAGCATACTGAAGTTACTTTAAATACACACATTACAGAATTGTTTAAATTTGTGATTCTTAAATATAAATTTTATAAATGCCATTGCTGTATCATAAGAATTTGTATTTCTAGTCTCAGAATCTGACTTCACATTTGCATAAATACATATTCCAATTATGACCGTTTGGGATTTCTAACATATGCTAGCTTCTACATCAGCCATTCAAAATTATGTATTTTAAGAAATAGCTTGATATCAACCTTGAAACACCACATTTGACCAATATAGGCAATGACTAAATTAAATCAATGCAGGAAGTCTCCCCTCAGTGCTAGGTAAATAAAAAAATCTAGATAACTCTAGATTTGAAAATCATGTGTGTGTGTGTGTGTGTGTGTGTGTGTGTGTGTTTCAGACACAAATCAAAACTTTGCACTCTGCATAGCAGCGACTAGGGCGGGTGTTTTGTATGAGTGATGTGGTTCCCAAACCTGCCCTCTTGAAAAAAGACACTGAACAGGCTCCAGATAGATACCTGTAATCCAGCCTAAATTATTCTTGGGTGTGAGGCTGACTTAGCACTACTAAAGAGGATTGAAAACTGTTAATTGAAAATTTTAACATTAAAATAAGTCCTTTACTAGTCAAAAAGTATCACAACAAAGCCAAACATAAACTGGTCCCTTGTTATTGTGCCCACAGTTCAAAGACTAGGACTCATTCAGAAACAATGTATAATGGTTGGTTTGTTTTGGTTTTTGAGACAGGGTCTCACTATATAGCCTTGTCTGGCCTGGAATTCACTATGTAGACCAGGCTGGCCTCAAGATCAGAGGTCTGTCTGCCTCTGCTTCCTGAGTTCTGGGATTAAAAGGGCATGGGCCACCATGCCCAGTAACAACTGGTTAGCTTTTATTATTGGCTTGTCACAAACTAGAGACACTTTGGAAGAGAGAAGCTCAATAGAAGAATTGTCTATGACATTGGTTTATGGGGCATTTTGTTGATTGCTAATTGATATAGGAGGGTCCAGCCCACTGAGGGCTGTGCCATTCCTCAGCAGGTGGGGATGGGCTATATAAGAAAGGATGCTGAATGTGAGCCTGGGAGTAAGCCAGTAAGCAGCATCCCTCTGTGGTTTCTGCTCCAGGTTCTAGCCTTGACTTCTCTCAACAATGGCAGTAATCTGTTAAGATGAAGTAAACATGTTCTTCCTCAAGTTGCTTTTGGTGTTTATGACAGCAACAGAGAGCAAACTAGGACACAAGTCCCACTGAAGATAAGTTTAGGACAAAGAGTTACAAAGTAAACTGGAAAAGAAACAACCAGTGAAAAAGCTCAAGCAGATTTCTGGAAGGAAATCTTTCTTCAAGTTTCCTGAGACAGTATATCATGCAGCCTTGGGTGGCCTCAAACTCAAGTTGTCAAACTTTTGGGTCTCCTTTTACCTGTCATGTACTTTGTTATAGGTTTCTACTACTAGTCCAAGCAAGAATTTTCTTTAAAATTTTTAATTGAATTTTTGTGATTTTCATACTTGAAATTTGATGGTATTTCAACCACCTCCCATATATGCACTGCTCTTTACTGCTACCATACCCAACTTAATGTACTGTATTAAAATAGGCTTATAGAGTCTAATCCCCTGCAGCCTGGATAACCTACCAAGGGTCCAATCCTTGAAAGACAATGTCTCCTTCCCTCCTGGCCATCAATTGCCAAAAGTTCTGAGGTTGGGTTGGAGTTTCTTACCCACTTCCTTATGTCTATGCTGGGATTTTTGTCTGGTTTGAGGTTGCATGGATCTTGTGCATGCTGTCTTCATGGTTTAAGTTCATATGCACACCTGACCAGCTGTCTGGAAAACTGTTTATTTGTGGTCATCTACCATCTCTAGCTCTTACAATATTTCAGCCCCCTCTTCCACAAAGATCCCTGAGCCTTGGTAGGCAGATGTTTGATATAGGTGTTCTAATTCAGGGATAAGCACTCTAGTCTTCTGTGTTCTGCACATTGGCCAGATGTAGGTTTCTACATTAATTAGCATCTGCTGAATTCAGAGAATTATCTCTACTGGCTAGCATGATAGCTTCTATGCATGTTACCAAAAAAGAAAAAAAAATTAATCATCAACCTTACCCAGCTGTGAATCCTGTAAACTACAACTGACTTGTTAAGAAACACCCACCATTATAATAATGGCATGAATATTAAGGGAGTAACCAACTACTCTCTATTTGGATGAAGCCTATATCTGACATTGATATCAGGCTTAGGAATTTGAGGCTAGACAGATCACATGACATAGGTGAGAGCTGAATACTAGTTATCTACTAAATTGTTATGGTATTAAACTGACTTCTAATGATCTGTTATACTGATATATTAATGCATCTCTCAACTCTCACCAGAGAAGTTTCCTTATACAACAGATGGTAATTAATGCAGAAAACCACAATTGGCCAATGTGTAGAGAACAAAAAGTTTTAACGGCTTAACCCTGAACAGGAAACAGACCCAAGGATGGAAACTACATGATCATTTCTTTCCATGCAGAAAAGGCCTTTGACAAAATCCAACATTCATTCATGATAAAAGTCATGGAGAATCTAGTGACACAGGGTACATATCTCAACATAATAAAGGCAATATACCACAAGCTCACAGCCAACATCACACTAAATGGAGAAAAACTTAAAACATTCCCATTAAAATCAGAAAAAAATTAAAAATGTTGACTCTCACCATTTCTGTTCAATACAGTACTTGAAATCTTAGCTAGTGCAATAAGTGGAGATAAAGTGGAAACAAATTGGTAAGAAAGAAGTCAAAGTATACTTTTTTTGCAGATGATACTATTCTATATATAAAAGACCCTAAAGACTCCACCAGAAAACTCCTAGACTTAACAAATACATTCAGCAAAGTAGTAGGATATAAAATTAACACCACTAAATCAGTAGCATTCCTATAAACCAGTGACAAATATACCAAAAAAAATCTAGGAATAGGATCCCATTAATGATAGCCTCAAAACCCATAAAATATCTTAGAATAAATATGACAAAGGAAGGTAAGAACTTGTACAGTAAAAACTAAGATATTGAAGAAAGAAATTGAAAAAAGTTACCAGAATAGAAGCCATTTAAGTGTGTATCCCTGGATAGAACCCTTATTTTTTTTTCTTTTATTAAACTTTACCTACCCATGGCTCAGGGATCAGGGATCATTGTGGAAGCAGGGGTGGAAGCAGATTGTAAGAGCCAGGGTTGGTGCATGAATATACAGAAGACAAGGTCTTAGACTGGAGCAAGAGGAATGGGTGGTAGAACTAACCCTGGACTGAGAACTTTAGGAGACTGATTACTGCTGGGTGAGGACGAGTATGCCTTACCTAAGATTTCCAGATGTGCTAACTAGATTCTGTGGATGTGTTTGCACAGAAGGACATCTGGATTCAAGAGCTTGACTAGATAGGGCTTAGGTTGGATGTTATACTGCATGAGTTCTCATGGGGGGCTGGGGTATGGGGAGGATTGGATTTGATTGGGAACCACTCACTATATGAGATGTAAAATGCTCAATAAAAAAAGAAATTTAAAAGACAGAAGAAAATTTTAAATGGATGTTTGAAAATAAAATGTAAAAAAATACGTTCATTCAATTAGGCAGAATTAGGAGATAAAAATGTATATTTGAAATAAAGTATTTAAGTATAGATTTTTAAAGGTTCAAGAAGACAGGATTAGAAAATTGGAAAATATTGTTAAAGAAAACATGGAACAATAACCTTTATGATTCTTGAAAGAACTGTTGCTCTGGATTTTCTTTCTTCTTCAAACACTTTATTTCCTGCGGTTACTAGACCCACAGGGTATTTTTCTAGTTTTCAGCTTTCTTGACCTTTTCTTGATTACAGTCTACTTATACTGCTTCTAAGACATTTTCAAGTACAATGAAATACATGTAACTGCTCATCTTGTAATATGATATTGTTTTTCTTACCTTTTTGCTTATTCCTCAGCACATTTTTCTCTAATGTTTCCATAAATATGGGATTCCTTAATATTTGGTCCTGGGCTTCTTACTCTTCTTAGTCTACATAACTTCCCTAATCAATGAGCCCACAGCTTCTGCATACATCTGTATACCTGTATACAGATGAGCTTCAAGTGAGGAGTTGACCAGAGCACTTCTCCCACTCTACTTTATCGTGAGGCCATAGATCAAAGACAGGGCCTTATGCTCAGTGAGTATTCTACCACTCAGATACATCCCCATTCTAAGGGAAAGTCTCTTTGAGTTTCAAAAAACATAATAGTCAGGGTTCACATAAAACAGCAATTTTTGGTTTAATTTGTTGTCAGTAATTTTCCTATTTATTCTTAGTTCAGAATAAGCCAGGCGATCAATAATTACAAGGTATAATGCTTGATGAAATATCTGATTTGTTTTTCATTTGTTTATATTTAGTGTGTGTGTGTATGTATGTATGTATGTATGTATGTATGTATGTATGTGGGCTTATGTGCCGTAAGGTACGTGAAGGTCAGAGGACAACTTGAAGAGCTGGTTCTCTCCTTCTACGTTGTGGGCCCTGGGGATTGAACTCAGTTCATCAGATGTGGAAGAGGTGCCTTTACCTGTTGAACCATCTTGCTTCCCCATATTGCATTCTTGGAAATTAGGTGTTTTCTTGCTCAATTCAGTTTGTCTCTTTTGATTCCTGCTTCAGTAGGAATCAAAGACCTACATTTAAAAAAGGTTTATTTTTTTCCTTTTTAATGTTTTGAGAAGAGAGTTATTTACATAGCCCAAGATAGTCTTGAATATGGTAGCCCAATATGGTCTCAAACTGCCTTAGCTTCTGGAAGGCTGAAATTATAATCATGTAGCTATAAGCTTCTCCATGGGGAAGGTGAATTAAAAAAACAGCATTAGTTATTTTGTGGTCATAACTTAAAACCCCTTATTTTCATCAAAATTATCTGAATTTATCCTCACCTAAATTTTTTCTAGCCAGGCGTGGTGACGCATTCTTTTAATCCTAGCACTCCGGACGAGGCAGAGGCAGGCAGATCTTTGTGTTCAAGGCCAGCCTGGTCTATAGAGTGAGTTCCAGGACAGCTTGGGCTACAGGGAGACCCTGTCTCAAAAAGACCCAAAAATTTTTTTTTCTATGAGGAAAGGATTCTAAAATCATGTCCTTATCCTAGTAGTTAAAACCTAATTGGGAGAAGAAAAGCAGACAGCTAGAAAGAAGGTTACAGGTTAAGTTATATAGAAAGAAAACGTAAAACTCTTTAAAACTTTATTGATTCAGTTTTGTCATTTAATGGATTTTGTGATCTTCGATAAATTACTCAATCTTTCAGTCTGTTTCACTCATGCACACAATTAGAATAATACCAACTAACCTTCTAGGGTTATAGGAATCAAGTGATTTCAAATGCACACAGAATTTGATACCAGAATTAATTAAATTACCTTGTTAGGGCAAGGGTACATGTAGCCAGTATAGTCGGGACAAATATTTTGTGGTTTGCTCACTGCTTATTATTTGACTAACCAGCAAGTGGACGTGCTGTTATTCAATTAAGCTGCCCTCTCCTTCCCCATCTATTTACTGTCAAACTATGAAGAGACTGATAGAAACCATGGTAGTCCTCTGCTTAATCTCACTCTACCTAGACAGGACTGGCAATAAACAAAAGGACTTCTATCAGAAAATGTATAAATATAGACAATGCAAGTTCATTTATTCCAAAGAGATTTCGTCTCTTTATGTATTGCTGCAATGTCAGTCCCTGCACAGTCCACTGGGAAAGCAGGCTGCTTTTTGTTTTATGGTTGTACTGGGAAGGAAGAAGCAGGGAGGGGCAACTCTTAGCAGTAATTGTGCACAGACAGAATGTGTCTGACTCATGGACTTCAGCCAAGCAATGAATGCCTTAAGTGTTTCCTGTAGCAATGCCTTCAATAACTGAAAACTAGCTATCTCTATGTTCAAGCAGAGGTTTTCAAAGTAGGTCATTACCTCGTGCATGCTGACGCTTCCGGATCTCCATGGAAAAACCAGCCTAACTCTAACTATGCATGTTGAGGTTTGCAAATAAAGTCAGGTATGAACTATGGAGCCAATTTTTATTTGCAAAGGCCCATATGACTGACTCCGTGTCACACAGACTAGTCAATAGTGACTTATTTGAAGAGCAGTTTTTCTCAAACAAATGGATCTGAAGTGAGAAAATTTTGAAAGTTATTTACACTGCTATAAAAAATGAAACAAATCACTTTCAGTTTTTACCTGAGCACACAGGAATACTAAAAAAGACACTGCAGTGCTTTATGAGGAACAAAGCGACACAGAAGAGGATCATCACATCTGCCACATGTGGGCTATGCTAGCATGACAGCCCATCAAGGGAAATTTTAGGGAGAACAAAGGCATCACATATTTCCTCTTTGAAATTATGACAAAAATTGTGATAGTTTCAAGTGGGGGCACATAAGTTGAGACAGCATAAAAATAGTGTAGACATGTCCAAAAAACTGACTAGAGTAGGATGGGGTGGCTGTGCCACTGAATGCACTCTGAAATCACTTCTGAAAGGAAGTGACAGATATAGGCTATCAGGAAGGGACAGAAAGAACACAAGACAGATAAGAATGGTATGAACAAGACTGGGCACCAGAAGTGATACAGACAGGTGTGCGTCACCTGGCAGAGATACTACAGAACGTAATGCGAGGTCAATGTGGACTGGTAGTTCTCTGATAAAAGACTGCTTATGCTAGGCTGTGAACCAGTTTAGGTAAGAATCCCTTGAAGAAAAAACATATTTAAGGGAGAATGTTTAAGAAAGGGCCAGCCACTTTGCAAGCAACTGACAGAAGTTAAGAGGGACTAAAAGCAGGACATCTCTTTTAAGGCTTTTCTTCTGCAGTCCAAATACAAGATGAGAGGGCCAGGACCAAGTTTTTGGCTGTTGCCTTATAGAGAAAGGAGGGACAAGTACAGTAACTTTTGCTTTGGAAGGAAACATACTTGGTTCTTCTTGTACTTCAGTCAGATAGCAGATAGGAACCTCCTCTGTATGTAGGGGTGTATGGTGTATGCAACTGTGTGTGGGGGGGTATGTGAGCTCATACCCACATATGAGGGGCCAGGGTCACTGGGTGTCTTCCTCGAATGCTTTCCACCTTAATTTTCGAGACTGACTATGATAGTGAATCTAAAGCTCCCTTTTTGAACTACATTGGCTGGCTAGCAAGCTCTGTGGATTGGCTTGTATTGGCATCTACAGTGCTGAGGTTATCTACATGTGCAGCCATTTCTGACTATGTGCTGGGGACTTAATCTCAGATCTTGCTTTTGCACCAACCACAGTTGCTTAGCCACTGAGCCATTCTCCAGCCCCTTAATTAGTTTCTAAAAGATGAAAACTTCAAAATCTCTGATGTTTTTCTCCATGTACAAGAGATACTATGATCTTAAAAGTTAAACAGTGACTTAGATGGTAGGATCAGATCAGAAATGTCAATACAGAAATGTCAAGAGAGGATATATATATGGTGAGGTTTTTTTCCCTCTCCTCCCTCACAAATGATCTCTAAGATATCTGGAAATTTATACTAGTAAAGGAGGTACTTCAAACTTTCTTTGAAAGAACAAATCATGGGTATGAAAACAGGGAGCAAAGGCTTAAGGGGAATATTTTGTTGCTTGTTAATTTTTAATCAGGCTGGAAGATACACTCTGAACGCTAGTACTATAGTTTGAATTCAACTAATATATATATTATATATATAAACCATATATATATTTATATATATAAACCATATATATATATATGGTTTTTCTATTGTAAAACACTAAAATAAAGTAGAAACTAAAATAATAAACAGCTAAAGTAACACCATTCAAAAATAGAGGCATAATTAGAAATTCAGATTTATCAACTTGTGAACCTAAATGATTCAACGTGGGAAACTGAAAATTAAGACAAATACATGAAAAGAAATTGACAGCATGGTCTAAGACAGTAGGGTTTCTTAAGATGTGGCCATGGATAGAATGCTGGGTTAGGTGCAGCAACTTTCCTATGAACTTGGATGGGAAACAGAATTACATGATCTATATTCTTTAATTTCTATTTGAAATTTATTTCCTTAGATGATGCATGTGGGAGACAAAACTCAGCAGTATTAGCACTACTGGGAACACTGTGCATGCAAATAAAAGAAAATTTCATAAGGCATCACAAAGATTATATATCCCCAAAGCCAATTTACACTTGCCACTGCAGTTTCTTTACAATGACCCTTAGACACAGTTAAATCCTAGCATTTAATGCCTCAATTAAAACTATGTATCTATTATCAGTAAATTTACATTTTCATAACTTGTTCAATATCTTCCTATTCTTTTACTTTATGTACTTAAAAAGAAATTATACATGATTTAGTAATATGCCCCCAAAATTAAGAACACAGGGATATTAAGAACATGTGTTCTTTTTAGACAGGATGACCAAGCTCCAGTGGATCAACTCAGACCCAGGGACATCTGGGGATGGAAACTTGACTGGATAGGCCTTAACATCTATGCCAGAATGTACACAACCTTGTGGGAGGGCTCTGAGGGAGTGCAATGCATGGGGAGGGTCCCACACAGGATTGAGATGAATTACATGAAATGCACAGAGATTCAATAAAAAATATATATTGAAGGGAAAAATAATTTATAAATATAAAAAACATTAACTCCTTGGGCTGGAAGTGGTGGTGGTACCTTTAGTCCCCAGCAGAGAAGGGAGATCTCTGTGAGATTGAGGCTGGCAAGATCTACAAAGGGCATTCCAGGCAAGCTGGGTATCCTTTCTCAAAAAAACAAACAAGCATAACAAACACATAAGAACACACAATTTAGGTGTAATTTTTGTTTAATACAGTTCATTATCTGTTAGTAGAGCCCTTCAGATCAAAGGTTTGCTAGAATTCAGTTTTGCAAATTTCAGACAGGCAGAGAAGGTAAGTAATGCCACAACAGTTTAAAGCAATACCATAGAATTAACATACCAATAATTCTTCAGGAAAAAACATGCAATTACATACCAAATAGAAAACATGAAAGTAATAAATATTTTCCCATTAATAGAAGTCAGATTTTGCTGTCCAGTACACTTCTGCAGCACAGGATTTGAGATGACAAACTAAAAGAACAACCCTTAATTTTCAGAAGTTTTCAAATTTTAAAATTATAAAAAAGGACTGTATTCTTAGTTTATGTAGATAAATATATATCATTTGGTCTGTCTTTTCTTCTTAAATATAACCCATATAATGCAAAATAACCTATTTTACTAGGATTTTATTAGCTATTTATTTAAATTTTAATTACAATAGTAAAATTTTCTTTAAAATTGGCTATAGCATTGCACAGCTAGCTTTGAAACCTAGTTTTGTCCAATACCATAACAATGTTGCAGAATCTTTAGCCAGAGAAGAGAGAACTCAAAGTAGCTTAACAGAGAATTGTAGAGTGAATGGGAAACTATCCTTGTTTAAAACAGTGTCTTAATCATAATCTACCATCAAATATTTTAGGAATATCTTTAATGTTTAGATAGTATATTAACAGCATGCAATAATTACATCATAGGTTCTAAAGCAGAGGCAGTCTATTGCAAGGACCTTCTCTGCTGCCAGTTATCACAGGCTGTTTAAAGTTAGAAAACCGAGAAGAAACACTAAACATTGTAGAAATGCACTTTGCTCAGTAATACTTGAGTTGTTGTAATATTAGACTATCCATTGGTTGTTACAGAAAATCCTTAACTGTAATTGTTGGTTGTTGCTGTAATAGTATACTGCCTGTATGTCTATCTCTAGTAATGGGCTTTATGTGTTAGATTTCAATATCCTCGAGCCTGGGCAAGTGCACAGTCTTTTTAAAAAGAAAAATGGCTTACCTGCACAAAACTGATCAGATTCGAAAGATCGTTAATGCCCTTGAAGTGGTTTTTGTGGGTGTGAAGCAAATGGTGGGAATTTGAACTGTTCCCCTATTATAGTATTGAAATTAAGTCTACTTAATCTATCAAATCATGTTCATGCCCTGATTTTATGTACTTGTTTATCAATAAACATTGTGAAAAAAATTGGCTATAGCAGATATTAATCTTATGAATTTTCCTATAATTCAAGAAAATCATGTGATAAATTTAAAAACTTTAAAAATTATTTTTATTTTATATGTATGAGTGAATTGTCTGCATGTATCTAAGTACGACCGTGTTGTGCAATACTAGAGGAGGACAGAAGAGGGTGTTGAAGTCCCCTGGAACTGAAGTTAAGGGTGGTTGTTAGTCACCATGTGGGTGCTGGATTCTTTTAACAGCTAGCTTTCCTGAGTGAGCAACATCCCTATTAATGAGGACTCAAGTGTGTCTGGCTGCTAGAGCCTACACTATTCTACGCTCAAAGTCTTGATAACAATCCATGCAGTCACACCTTATCCTACTAACAACTTCATAAAATGAGCTTGTGTGCAGTCACTATCTAGTTCTAGTAACACTGAGGTTAATCAGAGGTTAAAACATGAACTTAAGGTTACCTTTAAATGTTTTGTTAAGAACAGAGATTTTGTTAGCACCTTAAAATACCCTAGTACTTTTTTTGTGTGTGACACAGATGCATGTTATCACACTGACTCATGACCTATCTTGTTATTTGCCAAAGAACATGGATAATGGAAAGAAAATGTGTGAAGAAAAAGGAGATAGAGGTATTTCATCAAGCTGCAGAACATAGAATACAATTAAAGCAGGCCTGCTATGCTGAGAAATAGCAGGCAATAGTTCTGTGGAATTCTGCCATGAAAGTGAATAAACATGTGACAACAACAGTTTAGATGAATCTTAACAAAATATTAAATCAAAACCAATCCCAGAACAGTAAGCTATTTATATAAAGTCTAAAAATAAGTAAAAAGAAAAAAAAATACACTAATTTTACGTATGTGTGAGTGATGGAACTGAAATAAAGACTGAAACACACTTGATTAAAAATGTTCCAGTTCCAGGAGAACTCCAGTTCCAGGGGAATCCGACACCCTTTTCTGACCTCCATGGCATTGCACGACATGGGTGCACAAACCTGCATGCAGACAGTACATTCATACACATACAGAAATAAATAAAATTAAAAAAATACTTTAAAAAATGTTCCTTGAGCAGGGTATGGTGGGGCACACATAAACCTACCACCTGGGAGGCAGATGCAGGTGGATCTCTGTGAGATCAAGGCCAGCCTGGTCCTCATACTGAGTTTTATGTCATCTGGGGCTACAAATTTGTACAAACAAACAAATAAACAAACAAACCAATGTCCTAGGGTGTGGGTTGGGTAATGGGATCATATGAGCAAATCAAATGTTTCATTACTTAAAGACTAAATAACTAAAATGACATGCTATAATGTAAAAGTCATGTGTAGATCAATGATGACTTTTTTTTTTAACTTTTAAAAAAAAATTTTTTTTTTATTTCTGTATGTGTATCAATGTACTGTCTGCATGCAGGTCTGTGCACCCGTGTCGTGCAATGCCGCGGAGGTCAGAAGAGGGTCTCGGATTCCCCTGGAGCTGGAGTTCTGGAATTGGAGTATCAGACGGCTCTCGGCCGCCATGTGGGTGCTGGGGATCGAACCCGGGTCCTCTGTAAGAGCGGTCGGTGCTCTTAACCGCTAGGCCATCTCTCCAGCCCCTCAATGAAGACTTTTACCATAAACTATGAATCATGGAGTGTTGCATGGCTGAGGAAATAAGAACTATTTTACAATTTAAAAAATATTAAACTGTCTTCGTGAAGCCATTTTGCTAATTCCCTTTTTTGCTTTATGGCTGCTATTCAAAAGTTGAGAAAGGATAAATTAGGAAACATCAGCAGTTAAAAGGTTCATTACCCTGTCAATTTTCTCCTAAGTGCATATTATCTTATTTAGTGACAAGCTGGAAACAGCAAATGTGCACATCTTTCCCTCTCATTTGGTGCTTTTACATTAGTACTTTGAAATCAGACTTGGTGAGAATATTTACACCATGAAAATTGGAACCTGCTAGGAATTAAAGAGAGATATTTCCCTAGGAGAGATTTCTTAGCACACTGAATCTTTTTATTAAGGTGTAACTCACAGAGAGAAAATTTACAAATGCACAATGAGTTCTATCAGACTGAACAGCAAGAGCACCTAATATTCAGATGAAGAAAGAGAAGCACATCCTGAAAATCCCTCTCATGTTCCTTCCCAGCAAAATGATTCTCCGCCAGGTGACTGTCTAATATCCTAGAGACAGAAGTTTCAGGGCTCATTTCTATGTGTCAGACTAAAGTGCTGTTTTGAATGCTGCTTCATGGCCATCAAATCCACACCCGAGTCTTCCATCTTGTGGGACTCGTAGAGAATGATTTATTTGGAGCATCAGCATCTACAGAAGTGCATACTTTGCCATGGGAGTTTTCCATTGGGCAAAAACATAATTGCCATATACCACAAGCAAAGTGGTAGAGGGAAAGTAAGAATTATCAGCTTCTTACAAAAATGTTGGCAGACTCATGATAAGGACTTTAATTCTCAAAATAAACTATTTGGTGCCAAAGTGAGTTTTCTACATGACAGCTATAAAATAAAATTCCTCTAAAACTCTCATACATCAATGTCATTGTGTTTCTCAAAATTATTATTGCCTACAGATATCCCTGATTAAGCAATATGAAGGTGATTTTAACTGAGGAGTTTTGTGTTATTATTGCTTTAAAACAGTGTAATGTTCTATAGGCCAGGCTGGCCCTGAACTTACTATGTAGTCCCAGATGGCCATGAACTTGTACCAATCCTTCTTCCTTAGTCTCCCAAATGTGGGATGATACATTAACTGAGTGTATGTTCATAATTCTACAGCCAATTTCCAAGAAATCATATATGTAAAATTCATACTAGTCAGTTGTTTATATTCTGTGACATACTATTAGGAAAGTGACCAATTTCTACAAATCCCACAGTAGAATCAAAGGTGCTAAATTTTGGCTATTCAATGTTGAACCATGAGAAGATCAATTTAAAGTGAGTAGGCATACTTCATCTATTCAGCATAGTGCCCAGAAGGCTATAAAAATGTTTTATTTATTCAGTTTTATTTTATGTGAAAAACTGTAAGAGTAGCCAGTGCTCTTAACTGCTGAGCCATCTCTCTAGGCTGATTGCTTTGTCATTCTAATTCCCCCAGACTGATTTTATTTATTGAACATAGTAAAGAAATATAGCAATTTTAAAGAATTAATTATTCAACAATTTCATATTTAGCTTTAAAGGAAATATTATTTTCCCCCTAATATCTCTAAATATTTGATGAAAATTATTTGTATCCCTTCAGTAAGTTGTAACTTAGTAAGTCATACCACAGAGAAATTATAAACACAGACACGAAATTTACCAAAGTTAATATAAATGTAAAAATATAATTTGGTACATATAATGATAAAATTAAAATTCATGAGAAGTTTCTGAGGACGGAGATGATTTGGCTGAGGTCAATAACAATATAACTTGTTTTCTGATCAGTAAGTCTTACAAGTTCTTTTAACTAAGTAGTGAATTCTTGTTAAGTAATATAAAAGCATCAAATTAAAAAGGAAATCGTTTAGGTAATTCTAACACCATTAAGCCACTTAGATCCTACTAATTTACATCAAAGAATAATATCATGGCTCAATATATTGTATTCTTTTTTGGAAGACCCAGAGAGGCTATTTTGTGATGATGTTGAGTCAGCAGTGGTTGTGCTTGTCTGGAGCAATAGGCATGTCACCTTGTGGATGCCATGAAGCGAATAAGCAAATGGGCACTTTCTGTGTTGGCCTGGTGAGAATCTAGCTTAGGGGGCACCTCCAGTAAGGGAACAGTGCCACACAGAATACCTTAGGCACCAACCTGGCTTATTTTCACAAGCTTTCTTTCACTTTAAATGGTTCAGACTCTAGATGTAAACATCCTGAGATCAAATATTGGTTCCACTGTCACTAGCTGAATGAACTTAGACAATACTAATGCTTATGCATGCTTCTTTACCTGTAAAATAAAAAATCTTCTGAATTATATTTTAATTATTGCATTAACTTATACTAAAATATTTGTAAAAGTATGATTTAAAAAATCTACTTTCTTTATTATTTTTATTTTATGTGTATAAGGTTGCCTGCATATAGGTTAAGTGTACTCTTATGCAATGTCAGTGGAGATGAGAAGGGGCAGATCCCCTGGAACTGGAATTAGGGACATTTGTTAGCAGCCAAGTGGATGAGAACTGAACCCAGGTCCTCTGTAAGAGCAGCCAGTGCACTTAATTGCTGAGCCATCTCCCCAGCCCCTAAAAGTATACTTCTAAGATAAAATAACAAGAACATATTTGAAAATATTTAAATTTATTTATGTATATATAAATAAAAGTATCTGTGTGTATACCACATGTGTGCAGGTACCTATGGAGGCCAGAAGATGGCATTAGATCTTCTGGAGTTGGAATTACAGATGGTTGTGAGCCACGCAACATGGGTGCTGATGACTTGGGTCCTCTGGAGGAGCAGCAAGCACTGTTAATGACTACACCATTTCTCCAGCCCCACAAGAATACATTAACTATAATGAATAACTTAATTATGTTTTTACAGAGTAAGCTTTATAGAACTTTCAAAACTTAAAGGGAATAATGAGTGACATACTTAATATACAAATATACAAGGCCATACCATAACCTGCAAGTAACAAACTCAGGAAACCAAATAATAATTGGCTTCAGATGGCCATGATTTGATTAATACGAGGAATCCAAATTTTGGGCCCCACTTGTAACTTAGGGCCAATCAAAGGTGGACAAATGAATCATCAATCACACAGAGTGCCCTTTTTCCAGTAGTGGCCATCCTAGAGTGTACCATGCCAACAGCCACCAGTCAAGGAACAATAAAGCCTTCTCCCCTTTCTGTCTCACTTTAACGTTTTTCCATTCATCCTCCTGCCTTGGAATATCTGCCAGACCTGGTGAGGGGTTGAGTCCCCAGCTCTAATAAACTGAGGAGACAGACTTTATTTTCATTTGGATGGTCTTTATTTCCACATGGTAATCACCTATAAAAGACCCAAAAGGAAGTGCTATTATAAAAAGTATTTACAGCATTTAATCAGGTAACATTACTTTCGGGAAGAATCAGAGGAGGTAGAGAGGCCAACAAATTCATTGTATGTCAATAGAGGCTTTTTTTTTTTTTTCAGAAAAAAAGAGGAAAACACTCTAAGCCTCACATAAAATATCTAAAAGATTTTGAAACCTCCTAAGTAAAAAGTGGTATCAAAGATTTGTAGAAGGACATAATTAGCAAGTGAAAATGAGTTCTACTCAAGTTGCCTTATGGGCAGAAGCATGCACACTGTGAGCACTGAGATGATTTGTGATTTTGTAACAACCAGAAAGCCTAAACTGCTGGACCTTCTATTTCTTCTATAAACCTGTATGACATTAATGAAACTATCTTATGTTCTTTTCTAGCTGGTCTCCAAAACACCTGACTGCATGTAGGAGGCACTCACAAAGAGCATGAGGTTAAGTTCAGTTCAACCCATCAAACAGCATGAAGGGGGCTGGAGAGATGGCTCAGTGGTTAAGAGCACTGACTGCTCTTGCAGAAGACCTGGGTTTGATTCCCAGCACCCACATAGCAGCTAAGAACTGTCTTTAACTCCAGTTCCAGGGGAATTCGACACTCTCTTCTGACCTCCTCGGCATTGCACAGCATGGGTGCACCAACCTACATGTAGATAGTACATTCATACAAATAACAATATAATAAATTAAAAAAATAAAAAAAAGCAGCATGAAGAAAGGAGACTGAACCAAAGACAAGAGAATACAAACAACGATGCTTAGTATGTGGACCAGGAGGCACACTTCATACTACAGCCTTTAGGAGAGATATCATCACCCTCAGTTTACATTTGAAACTCAGACCTGAGACCTAGTCATACAGTCAGCTGAGGCACTGGTGTTCAACCCTAAAATGATGATCTAATTCCAAAGTCTCTGCTCTGCAACAATATATTTACCTTCCCTTAGAAGTAGTCTACAGGGTGCAGTGGCTAAATCCATATGGTAAAGGTTAAGCACTGAAAGGAACTGATACATTGATTATTCTAAATTAAGATAATTTTACAAGTATAGGAAGTGAAGACAGAACAAAACCAACTTAGACAGCCTCATAGTGCAATCAAAGACTTGTAACTAGATAATCGCTTTTTTTTTGGTATTTTTGAGACAGGGTCTCTCTTTAGTCCCAGCTGTCCTGGAGCTCACTCTGTAGACCAGGCTGGCCTTGAGCTCACAGTGATCTGCCTGCCTCTGCCTCTGCCTCCCAAGTGCTAGGATTAAAGGCATGTGCCACCATGCCCGGCAAATAATTGCTTTCTTAAATATGAAGCATACTTCAAAAGAAAGGGTGTTCTTTTGTGTCTATAAAATACATATAATGCCAGTTGGAGTCAAGAAAAATAGAGATTGCTAATTAATTAATAATCATAGAATAGTCCATACCCAGTAAAAATTATGACTAGATCATATACTTGGAAAACCTGTCAAAAGTCCTAAGTGTGTGAGAGAGGCAGTATACAGGACCATAAGCCAGGACTTCTGGGTGAAATGTCTGTATGTGCAAAAGCATGTTCATTACATATGTACATTTAGACACATGTACATTAACACATTTATTTATGAATATGTATATAAAATTATATACATGTAAAGTCTGTAAAAAGTTAGGTTGCAATTGCAAAATGATAATAAGGGTTTTAAAATATATTTTGTTTATTATTTTTATTTTATGTGTATGAGTGTATTGCCTGTAGGTAGGGGCACCTGTGTTGTATAGAGCTTGTAGAGGTCAAAAGAAGGCATCAGATTCCCCAGAACTGGCATGTGGGTGCTGGGATTAAACCCTGGTCCTCTGCAAGAACAGCTAATGCTCTTAACCGTTAAGCCATCTCTCCAGCCCTAGATATTTTTTTTGATATAAGGAACAGGATTATCACAGGTTTCCAGTCTTTTCAATGTCAGCACATGGTTTTCTTTCTTCCTTCCTCCTCCTCCTCCTCCTCCTCCTCCTCCTCCTCCTCCTCCTCTTCTTCTTCTTCTTCTTCTTCTTCTTCCTCCTCCTCCTCCTTCTATTATTATTATCATTATCATTATTAATATTATTTGCCTCTAAGGTACTGAAGGTGTGGGGCATCATGTCCAGCTTCTATGTTTGGGCTCTTATAATGAGAATATGAGTACTATCACAATCATATAAAGTGAAATACGACAAAAATTTGAAATAATTTCTAAAATACAAGTTATGATTGTGCCAAAGATCAGTGAATGATGTCTCTAAGAAGCCTTAGTGGGGGTTGGAGAGATGGCCTAGTGGTTAAGAGTGCCGACGCTCTTGCAGAGGACCCAGGTTCAATCCCCAGCACCCACATGGTGGTTGAGAACCTTCTGTAACTTCAATTCCAGGAGAACTCCAGTTCCAGGGGAATCCGAGACCCTCTTCTGACTTCTGAGGCATTGTACGACACAGGTGCACAAACCTACATGCAGATAGTACATTCATACACATAAAATAAATAAATAAATAATTAAAAATAGAAATGTAATAAAAAAAGAAGTCTTAGTGAAGTAAATCTAAGTTGCAACAGTTAATGTTGTACTTGAATCTACTAGTACCCTCCCCCCCAAAAAAAACCAACAAATCAGCAAGCACCTACTTAGAGAAAATCATATGCTCTTCTGAGCCTCACCTCTTATGAACCATCACTCTCATCTTGTAACCCCCTTTATTGCTCTCTCACAGAACCCTTCCAAGATGCTCTCTGAATTCCACAGCAAATGTATTCTCAGTCTTGCTAGAAACCATGTCTTCCCCAATGCAGCATTTCCACAGCTTCCTCAAGGGAAGCTCCTTCTCCTGTAGCACTGTTGCTATGGGGAAAGGAAGTGGAGCTCCCCAGCTTCCTCCCTACCTAATTCTTTTTTTTTTCAGTACACAGCTCCTCTTCCTATAAGAAAAACAAGCTAAAACAGGAGGATCAAAATGGCAACACTTCCACGAACACACGTGCTACATAACCCCCTTCCACACCTTACTATCCTTTTACTGTCATCACTTAAAAATACCTCACCTTTCAAGCTCAGGGACCCAATCTCTGACAAGCACTATAGCTTGTCTGTTTCTCACTTGTTTCCATCCCTAAGAAGTATTCCTCACATTACATCTACAATTCTTCATTTTCACATTACCCATACTTTTAATGTTATTACTTAAAAGATTTTTCCATACTGTATCTGGCATATAAATATAAAACCAGACGCTGACTATATTTATAGATATGTTCCATATTCCACAAGCTGAGACACTACCAAACTTGTTCCTTTACTTGTCCTGATCTAAGGGGATACTACTCTCAATTTATCTGTTGAAACTCCTTAATTCTTCTCCATCCTCAAGCATCACAACTGTTAGCTAGCATGCCTTGCTAGGACATGATCAAATTTGTCAATTTTCATATTAATTTATTGGCTAGTCTCGCAAATTCTCATGGTAAAACTTTAGAGTAACCTTTGAAGTAGTTTTTCTGACTACACTCGAAGCCTCATCTACCTCTTCTCTGCTCCCATTCACCCTTCACGTTTTTGCTAGAGTAACTAAAAACAATGCAATCCTATTAGGTTACTCATCTTATTTTAAATTTACTAGCAAACATAAATAGTCATTTAGTTTTGGCCTCTACAAAGCTTTACATTTTACTTAACTGTCATAAGTCTCTCCATATTCTCTATACTGATCTTTCCAACAATATTATAAGAAAATGTGGTTAATCCCACATGAAGTCACTGGCTTTCCGTTTTCTCTCATCATCACTGCCTAGTCTTCCTCACTGTTACAAAAATTTTCACCAAGAATTCCAAACATAAAACCCATATAATCCTTTGTCCCTATGCTGTTTGCTGTTCCTCGCTCACTGGTTTTTTAAAACACTGACCACATTATGGTGTTATCACAGCCACTATTTCCACCCCAGCTGTTGTTTGTGAATATCTAGAGGACAAAGTCTTTTTATTTATTAGGACACAGGAGCTTGTATGGAAAAAGTCTTCATAAAAGTGAACTCTGAATTCTAAAGCTGTATTTAATGTCAGCTTTCTTATTTGATTTTTAAATGGATGAGATTTAGGTATTTGAAAAATTTAAAGGTCCTTAATTCATCTTAGAACAGATTAATATTTGAAAGATATTTTCCAAAATATTTAGATTAAGACAATGTTTGGGGCTGACTATTCAGGGCTGCCAGGTCAGGCTGCTTGGCTCCCCCGAGAGAGCAGCTGACAGGATACTGGCAAGGCCTAACCTGGCTGACCTAGGGCTGAGGTTCAGGCAGTCCAGCCCTAGGAGAATAGCTAACAGGATATCAGCAAGGCCTATCCTGACCTGTGCTGAACCTGTATATGTCA
The DNA here is from genome assembly GCA_009823505.1 of Rhizomys pruinosus. Classification (NCBI taxonomy): domain Eukaryota; kingdom Metazoa; phylum Chordata; class Mammalia; order Rodentia; family Spalacidae; genus Rhizomys; species Rhizomys pruinosus. Next base: position 1,056,635 of record VZQC01005889.1, read on the forward strand.
GTCTCTGACAATCAGTACTCAGGTGCACGTCTTTCTCTCAGAAATTCTGCTTGGGTGGTGCTTATACAATCACACATGATAAATGCAACTGTTCTTAGGTATATGCCTTTGCCTTAGAAGTTCTGCTTGGGTACTGCTGATGCAAGTACATGTGATTAATGAAACTGTGATTAATGGAACTACATGGTTCAAAGGAACTTACAGTTTTATGTGTATTTCTATAGTAAGATTTTCCTCTTTGAGGGAAGGTATAAAAGCACTGTAATTCTCCAATAAAGTGCCTATCTGGCCATCAGCCTATAGGTCCTCCTGATCCCAGCTGCTTCTTGTCTGTGTCTTTTCCCTATTATCTCCTAAAGTTTTAGGATACACTCCCACCCCCCCCAGCTGTGGCAAGAAAACAATGATCTTTCTTTAGAAATATGGAGATCATGACTGATTCATAGGAAAATGTACAACTCTGGGTTCTCCTTCCCTAAAGACCAAGATATCAAGTATAACTTAAAATAGCTCAGGTGTATTGAGCAACTGACTTCTGCACTCACTAACGGTCCTCTGAATCCAGGAAATTACAATTAATTATTAATGGATGGATAAAAGCATAAGAATTAATGTTTACTACAGTTTTATACATTTGAGAACATTTTGTTTTACTCAAGTTGCTTAAAGTTTTCCATACCCTCTAATCAGTTACATCTATTTTTATATACCATATCCAAACAAAATATTATATAAGAAAAATGAATAATATTAAAATACCGTCTCTATACTTTTATAATGCCACAGGCTTTCTGATTTCCCTGAGGCATAAAATTCATATTCACAATTTAAACAAAAATAATAAATTAAGAAAACAATTCCATATGAAGATCCATACATTGCCAAAACCAAGATAGGTCTAAAAGATGAAATACCATTTCTATGCTATTCATCTTCATCTTGTCATCAGGCCCTATTCATCATCATTACATCACTACTTAAACATCAACTTCCGGGGGCTGGAGAGATGGCCTAGTGGTTAAGAGTGCCAACTGCTCTTGCAGAGGACCTGGGTTCGATCCCCAGCACCCACATGGCAGCTGAGAACCGTCTTTGACTCCAGTTCCAGGGGAATCTGACACCCTCTTCTGACCTCCATGGCATTGCACGACAGGGTTGCACAGACCTACATGCAGACAGTACATTCATACACATAAAAATAAATAAATAAAATTTTTTAAAAAAGAAAAGCTATAGCTTTAAAATTAAAAAAAACACAAAACAAGAAACAAACAAAAAAAAACCCCACATCAACTTCCTTGAAAAGAGCTAAAGGTAATTTGATAAGGTTTGGGCTCTCTAAAACATGTTGGTGCTCTTTAAACTTCAGAACTTTTTGCCTTTGTAACATTGATTTTTCATCTTTTCTTCATAATATTGATTTTTCATCTGTAGTGTAACTGAACAACATTTAAAAGTCCTACCATTACGTGAGAAAGTTTGGGGGTAGTTTTAAGCTCACAATATTCAAATGTTCAATTATACCTTTTAGATTAATTAGTCTAGTCATCAAGAATATGTGAAGTTCTAGGAAGAAAAGTCCACCCTAAGTTATGGCAGTAAACTTAATACAAAAATAATTTTAGCTTTAATTATAATAGCTATTTATCAAATGATTACTGAACATAAAGTCAACTCTAAAATTAAAGTGTGTTATATAATCTAACCCTCAAATAACCCTCTGGGTGTGGTAGTACTACTTCTAACTTAAACATCTAGACGCAGAATGCAAGATGTTGAGTTACTCAATAGCTAATAACTGAAAGAACCAGTAGTCAACAAAATTTGGCTGATTTAAAAGTCTCATTTCTTCATAGCTATCCTAACCAGTTTAACCACTTACCCAGTGACAAGTGATTTAAAACCTAATGGGATTTATAAAGTAGACAAATAACTTTGAAACAACTCACACTGCTGGTTTTGATATGTGACTCATAAGCAGATATTTATGTACATTTATCTTTTTGTTCACAGATTTGCTGTTCATTTATTCAATGTTTACCAAAACTAAACATTATGATAAGCCAGACACAGTTATAAATATTAGACACACAGGAATAAAAGATAAAATATACTCTTATTGAGTTTACTTTCAAATTGAGATGACATAACCAAAAATTAACCTAATTTCAAAGCAAATAATATGAAGAAAGTAAAATAAAAAATGCTATGAATGATCAAAAAATGTCCTAAAAAATAACATTTGACCTTAAACAAGATCCAGTCATGCAGAGACTGGTGAAGGAACAAAGCTAAAGCCTGAATTAGAATTAGGTTTGAATATAACCAGGGAACAGTACAGCCAAACTTTGCTGAGCCAGTGGAAGAAAACTCATGAGGACAGGGACTGGGCAAGCATACAGCCTTGAAGACAAAACAAGAAGTTTGCATTTTATCCTGTGGCACATCCTTACATGGCAGTGTAAAGTCAAAGGAAGTTTTTTATAGAGTATAACATGATCTGTTTTGTGGTTGAAAATATACCCTGTGTTTAATGGGATTTGGGTGAAGAGTGGAGGTTGGGAGGAAGAAAGTAATTGAGCTGGTGCAATTTATCTATACATTTGACAACAGAGACTTGGTTAATGATGGGAGATGAGGAAAAAAGCTTCAGGACACATTTTGAAGGTAGAACCATCTATGGTTGATGGAAAATATCCATTTGTGTTAGGATGCAGGAGCTTGCTGTTTCAAAGATGCTCATGACAACTATTTTAAATGAGAAATTTTTTTTTTTTACTCAGAATGTAAATCCAGGCTTATTTAGAAGTAATAAATACCTGTGTTCCTTTAATCCACGGTCTGCTTCTACTGAGGCAGGAGATAGCTTTCCATGGGTCATAAAGAAAAAGGGCTGCTGGTGAAAGCTGCAATTTCTCAGGTTTAGTGAAGTAAAAGTAGATGTTAGGGTTAAAATAGTGAGGTTGGGAAAACTAAAGATGGGAGGCAGAAACTGCAGATGACTATTGGTAGATCACTGGCCTACCCCTTAAAAGATGCTGATCATGCTAAGAAGTCAGATGCAGACCCTGAGGCCCCCTGTAGTTCCTCCAACACTGGCCTGCAGCAGAGTGTTAAGAGGCTATGCTGCCCTATGGCCTAACAGATCCTAGTGATCCTACTAAGACCTGACTCTTTAACACTTTGTCACATAGGCTATTCCAGACTAAATCATATGATATAAAACTTCCTGCCACCCTGTAAAGACAGTTTTCTTTGCTTGGGAGATTATTCTCTGAAGACTGCTCTGGGTCTTCCCATATTATCTTGTCCATGGCAGTGCAGTTATCTCTTACTTTTTACTTCAAGCTTTCTTTCTTTTCTTTTAAAATATATTTTAAATGAATTATTTGTGAATTTCACACATGTATACAATGCATTTTGAGCATATTCACTACCCATCCTCCCCAACTCCTCCCAGATGTACCCCCCTAACTTCATGTCCTCTTAATTTTTTTTTTTTACTATCCCACTGAATCCAATTTGTGCTGCCAATATGTGCACAGCTATGTTTATTGCAGCTCTCTTCACAACAGCAAAGAGATGGAACCAACCCAAATGCCCCTCAACTGATGACTGGATAACAAAACTGTGGTTATATCTACACAATGGAGTTCTATGCAGTGGTAAAGAAAGATAACATCATGAACTTTGCAAGTAAATGGATGGAACTCTAAGCCATTATGCTAAGCGAAGTAACACAGTCCCCTCAAATAAATGGGGAATGGTTTCCCTCATTTGCTAGCACCAAATCCCCAGTTGAAATGCAAGCTGAGCAAGGTTATTGTTATATTTCTTTCTATGTGAAAGCAACTGTGCTGTTATAATGTGAATCTCTTGATGGGCCTTAAAATTAACTTAGCACTTATTTTCAGACATGGTAATTAAAGTATATGGTTGGAAGGTATGTATTCATATTTTAGAGTAATATAAAATTGAAGGGAAAAATGTGAATTCCTAAACATATTTTGGAATTAACATATGGTTTATTCCCAGAGGACATAATTCTGGTACATATATGGCGTTTATATAGGTATATTTTGGAGCAATACAAATGGGAGGGAACAACAACAGCATAAGGACTGGGTCAAAGAATGGATTGCTACAGTTAAATTCTGGCCAAAGCAATAAACCTCTGCAGAGAAAAACTTTAAAAATACTGAGAGAAAGATGCAGGATATATATGTATGAACTGGAGTGAGGTGGGGCAAAGTGGTGGGAAGGGCAAGGGGAATATGTCTAAATTGAACTGAATAATGATGTATGAAATACACAAAACATTAAAAATAAATAAATCAAATGACAATAAGGGCAAAAAATGTTATGATAGTGGAACAAGCACTTTCAAGATTAAAAACTCAAGAGGAACATGACAGCTACTCTATACTAACTATATAATTCGAGATATTTTATGGTGTTTTTTTAGACAAGGTTCTCCCTGTAGCCCAACTGCTATGGAATTCTCTCATGTAGATCAGAATGGCCTCAATCTCTGAGATCCTCCTGCCTCCTGCCTCCTGCCTCTGCTGAGATTAAATCCATGCACCACTGCACTGGCGTATTTCATTTTGAGATAGTCTTCCTCCATATACCAGGCATATTTCGATTTGAGATAGTCTTCCTCCATATACCAGGCATATTTCGATTTGAGATAGTCTTCCTCCATATACCAGGCATATTTCGTTTTGAGATAGTCTTCCTCCATATACCAGGCATATTTCGATTTGAGATAGTCTTCCTCCATATACCAGGCATATTTCATTTTGAGATAGTCTTCCTCCATATACCAGGCATATTTCGATTTGAGATAGTCTTCCTCCATATACCAGGCTAATCTTGAACTTACAGTCTTGCCTCATCATCCTGAATGCTAGAATTATGGATGTCTGCCTCCACAACCACATGATTGCTTACCCTCATATCTCACAGAACTTCAGTTTTACCTGTGCAGAAAGCTCCTAAAAGAGCAACAGGCGAGGCTGCAGAGACGGCTCAGTGGTTAGGAGCACTGGCCTCTCTTGCGGAGGACCCAGGTTTGATTCCCAGCACCCACATCGTGGCTAACAACCATCTATAACTCCAGTTCCAGGGGACTTGACACCCTCATCTGATCTCCATGGGCATTGCACAACATGTGTGTACTTACTATACATGCATCAATACATTCATACACATAAAGTAAAAATAATAAAATATTTAGAAAATGAACAGGTGTGATGACTCTAATTCCATTACGCAGTGTTGTGCACAAGAGTTCAGAAGCTCAAGGCCATAGTCAGGTAGAGAGCAGGTTCAAGACCATACTGGACTATAAGAAATCTGTCTACAGGTGAACACATAAACAAACCAACAAACAAATAAAACTGCTCAAACTGTATTGCTTCTACTAGATACAAAGAGTGCATTAAACACAAAAAACAAAGAACTAGGATCTCTGATCAAACACTATTTTTATAGACTGAAAAATTTAAATCTCAATAATATTTTGGCAATAAAATGTTAAACTCTAAGGGATCAAATTTGATCTAACATGTTTGTAAATGAGAAAAGATACATATGAAAGTTTTAACTTTAATTTTCCTTTATTCTTTGACTTTTAAAAAAGAGTTGTTAGTAGACCAGTAACTTATAGAGAATGCTACTTCAGTTGCCATGTTTGATCAAAGGTAATATAAATGATATGAAAAATTTGTAGACATGAAAAGCTAAACTATTATTTTCCATACTCTATAGTAAATGTAAATTCCTATGGCGTGACTTAAATTCTTGGAATTAAGAAAGAAATTTAGCTGGGCATGGTGGTGCACACACGTAATCCCAGAACTCAGGAGGCAGAGGGAGGCAGATCTCTGTGAGTTCAAGGCCAGCCTGGTCTACATAGAGAGTTCCAGGACAGCTGGGGCTACAGGAAGACCCTATCTCAACAACACTGAAAAAAAAATATACAATGGAAGTTTATATTTTCACAAATGTTTCTCATTTAACAAGTAAGAATTTCAAAGTTAAAAAATTTCAGGTGGAAACAATGTAGTAGTTCCTCAGTAAGGGAAGCTGACTGGCCTGCTCAGATCATTATTCCCTTAGTATAGAGTAAGGCAATGATTTTTAGGACAAAACATCTACTTCCAGTTTAAAGCTCACTATTTTCTCCTTTTAATCTTCTTCCTCCTTTTCTCTTCTTTCCAGAGAGGCCTGTGGAGCTACAGAGTTTACATGAATGAAGATGTCTAGGGATTGAAGGAAGGAGGAGCTGAGTGGCTCTTGCAAGCCTTCTGCCAATACTGTATTTGCTGAGAAGTAACTTGCCCTTCACTGTTCTTATTAATAGGTCCGAGGATCTAGTACTAAAGCTTTTGTACATACAAGACCTCTGGCCAGCTGCTCACTGTATTATGAAGGTCCACTGCCCTCCCAAATATATCCTCCTCCTCCAATTGAGGCACAGAAAACTTTCAGATTTTCTGTATCAGGATTACTCAGTTCTGGGAAGCTGTCACAGAATCATTCATTTGTACACTTTACTCCACAGCTGGCACTAAAACAGATGGCCTTTCTAAAAACTAGACATTTCCTCAAGCCCTACGTTCTACAGTTATTTTTATTCTTTTAATTGACAGTCAAAATTGTATGTATTTATTGTACACGTTTTATTTAAAGTATATATACTTTGTGGAATGACTAAATCTGGGAAATTAACTCAAGTCATTATCAATTTTGTGGTGAGAATAATCTGCATCCACTGAAGCATTTTTCAAGAAGAGAGTGTATCAGCTATAGTCATTATGTTATGCAACAGATATCTAAGCTATCTAAAATTCTGTACACTTTTACTAATATCTACTCAACACCTGAAAATGGAACAACCCAGCTCAGACTACTCAGCTACTCTCCATGAAATGAACTTGATTAGATCCCCCCAAATTGAAGTTATACAGTCTTTGTCTTTCTGTGTCTCACTTATTTTACTTCATATAAAAATCTCCAGTTTGCTGGAACCAACCCAAATGCTCCTCAGCCAATGAGTGGATAGAGAAAATGTGGTTCATCTACACAATGGAGTTCTATGCAGCGGTAAAGAAAGATGGCATCATGAACTTTTCAGGTAAATGGATGGAACTAGAAGACATTATGCTAAGTGAAGTAACACAGACCCAGAAAAACAAATGACGAATGTTATCCCTCATTTGTGGATGCTAGCATCAAGCACCTAGTTGTAAGGCAAACTGACCAATGTCAATGTTATAGTCCCCTTTTTCTGAAAGTAATGTGCTCTTATAATGTGAATCCCTCAACAGGCTCAAGAATTAATCCACCACTTATTTTCAGATTTTGTAATCTTGGTATATGGGTAGAGGGTATGTAGGCATATTTTAGAGGAATATAAATTTAAAAAAGGAAAAATGTGAATTGTGAAATATGATACGGAAATGACAGTTTGTTTTCAGATGACATAATTTTAGTATAGATGTGAAGTATGTATGTGCATATGTTGAAGCAATACAGATTAGAGGGAACAGCAGCAGCAGAAGAACTGGGACAGGGAATCAAATGAAACAGTAAAGTTCTCCCAAGGACAATAATCCTCTGCTTTGAAAAACTTTGAAAAGACTCAGAAAAAGATTCATGGCAGGTATGGCAGGGTGCATGAACTCGGGTGGGGTGGGGGCATGGAAGGGGAGATGAGTCTAGATTGGACTGAGATATGTATGAAATGCACAAAACTTCAATAAAAATATTTTTTAAAAGCTCCAGTTTCATCCATCTGATATGAATAAAAATTTCTTCTTTTTATGGCTGAATGGTATTTTAATCTCTAGGTAGAGATTCTCTCTCTTTCTCTTCCTCTCTTCTCCCCCCCCCCATATCACATTTTCTCCAAACATTTGTCCATTCACATACAGGTGATTCTACATCTTGATTACTGTGGCTAATGCTGCAATAAATATGGGAGAGCACATGTCTGCTTCACACACTAAGTTAATTTTCTTTGGACATATACTCAGTACTTGGATTTCTGGATCATATGATAGTTATATTTTTAATTTTTGAGAGGCTTTTACAATGTTTGCTATGATACTATACTATTTTGCATTCCCATAAACAATGTGTAAGGGTTATTTTTCTCCATATTCAACACTTAATATCTTTAATCTAACAGGCATGAAATACTTTTTAATGTAGAGGTCTGCATTTCACTAGTAACTGCACTGAGCATTTTTCATATATCTGTTGGCTATTTGCATGTCATTTAGGAAAATATTCATTTTGATCATTTTTAAAATTGAGTAGGTTTTTGCTATTAAGTTTTTAGCATTTCGTATATACTTTAGATATCAACCCTTATCAGAAGTAGTTTGCAAATATTTTGTCCTATTGTATAGGCTCTCTTCAGTCTTTATGTGGAACAGAAGGGTTCCTTAGAAAGTCTGATATAAAATATTATACATAATGATAAAAGTTATGTTTCTACTGCCTATATTTGGGCTTCCATGTAGAAATTCATGTACAGACCAATGCCATGGAGGTTTTACCTTATGTTGTCTTCTTGCTATGTGGCCCCTGCTGGCCTTGATCTTACGATCTTCTTCTCCTGGATCCCGAATGCTTGAATTACAGGTGTCTGCTAACATACCTGGTTTCTTTCAGTAGTGTCATACTTGCAGATCCTACATTTAAGTATTTAATCCATTTTGAGCTTATTCTACTATCTAATGTGAGGTACAGGCCTGTGCTGGATAACTTTAGTGTCAACTTGACACACCTGGGTTGAGGGAGCCTCAACTGGAGAACTGGCTCCATTGGACTGGACTGTGGCCACCTCTGTGGAATATTGTCTTGGTTGCTGAGTTATGTGGGAGGGCCCAGCCCACTGTTGGTGGTACCACCCCAGGCAGGTTGTCATGTACAGTATAAGAAAGCAGGCTGGACATGGGCCAGGGGATCAAGCCAGTAAGCAGCATTCCTCCATGGCCTGTGCTTCAGCTCCTGCCTCCAGGTTCCTGCCCTGAGTTCCCACCTTGGGCTCCCTGAGTGATGAACTGTGATCCAGGAGATGTGAGCCAAATAAACCCTTTCCTCCCCAAGTTAGAATTGGTCAGAGTGTTTTGCCACAGCAATTGAAAGGAAACTAGAACAGAAATTGATACCAGAGAGTGGGTTATTGCTGTGACAGACATGACCTTGGTGTTTTGGGGGAGGATTGTGAAGTGTTTGTAACTTTGGGCTAGAAAAATCATTGAGTGTCTAAAGTTCATTGCTATGGAACTTGGACAGTTGTGCTGAGGGAGTTATGGAGGCCTGACTTGTGAAGCTTCAGGGGGAAGTGGAGACCATCAGGGCTATTTGCATATTTTTAAATTAGGAATCTGTGGGTACTGGCCAGCTGGGGCTGAAGAACCAGCTGTAGGTAACAGCAGACAAGAGCCTGAAGTGAAACCTTTGTTGTACTGGGCAATTGATGCTGGTTAGCTGGGGCTGAAAAATCAGCTGTAAGTAACAAGAGACCAGCATCACTGTGGTGAACTCTTCGGGGAGAAATTTCCTCCGGGTCAGCACACAGAGGCTGTGGTTCAGAGGGGGCCCGACCCTCCACCTTATGCTGGAAGCAGGATTTGGTAACGTGTAAGGGTCTCCTACATGGTACTGGTGTTGAAATATGAAGGGGTCACAAAGCAGCTGAGGCTTAGCAGCAGGAGAGGTCAGACGAGACCGTTGGTGAGGGTGCTGCCTCGGTTTCAGTGGAGACCCCAGCTTTTTGAGATGCCAGGACCATGGGATGACCACCAAGAGCAGCAGCAGGTGTGGAGTGAAGCTGGCCTGGGCCTGCGAGATGAGCTGTGTGTGCTGTGCACGGCAGAGTCAGAGAAGGAGAGCTGCTGAAACCCTTTGGAGCCCAGAAAAGTGTGAGTGAATTCCAGATATCCAGCTTTGAGCTACTTTGCTGAACTTAGGTTTTGCTTAGGTGTGCCCAATTTTTCCTTTTGAAATAAGACAGTACTTGTTTTGGATTTTTTTTTCCAAATTTTATTTATTTTTGTATGTGTATGAATGTACTGTCTGCATGTAGGTCTGTGCACCCGTGTTGTGCAATGCCGCGGAGGTCAGAAGAGGGTCTCGGATTCCCCTGGAACTGGAGTTCTCCTGGAATTGGAGTTACAGATGGTTCTTAGCCACCATGTGGGTGCTGGGGATTGAACCCGGGTCTTCTGCAAGAGCAGTGGGCGCTCTTAACTGCTAGGCTATCTTTCCAGCCCCCTTGTTTTGGATTTTATTGGAGCCCACAGTTAGAAAATTTTAACAATCTGCGAACTTTTAAGTGTTTGGACTTTTTAAGAACTGTGGGGCTTTTAAGGTTGTACTGCCTTATGTCATGATTATGTTAACATACCTTGAGGACAACAAATGGAAAGGTGGTGATTTAATAGTGATGTGTTTTGTGTATTAAGTTGACAAGGGGTCAATTGTGCTGCATAGCTTTAGTGTCAACGACACACCTGGGTTGAGGGAGCCTCAATGGGGGAATTGGCTCCATTGGACTGGACTGTGGTTACCTCTGTGGAGTATTGTCTTGATTGTTGAGTTATGTGGGAGGGCCCAGCCCACTGTGGGTGGTGCCACCTGGGCAGGTGTTATGTACAGTATAAGAAAGCAGGCTGGGCATGGGCCAGGGGATCAAGCCAGTAAGCAGCATTCCTCCATAGCCGTGCTTCAGCTCCTGCCTCCAGGTCCCTGCCCTGAGTTCCTATGATGGGCTCCCTCAGTGATAAACTGTAAGCCAAATAAACCCTTTCCTCCCCAAGTTGGAATTGGTCATAGTGTTTTGTCACAGCAATTGAAAGGAAACTAGAACAAGGCCTAAATTTATTCCCTGCATGTGGGCATCTAGTTTTCCTGTTGTTACATATGGAAGGATTGTCTTTTGCTTGTATGCTTTTGAATCTTTGCTGAGAATCAACTGGCTAAATGCAAACACAGCTTTCTGTACTGTCTGTCACATGTCTGTCTGCTTCTATGACAGTACCACTCTCTTTTTGCTACTCTAGCTTTAGCATTATATTTTGGAGATGTAGTAGTGTGATTCTTCAAACTTTGTTCCTTTTCTTCAAGACTGATCTGGCTAGGGGTGTTTTTTTTTTTTTTTTTTGGTTTCATATAAATTTTTCCATTCATTGTTTATCTGTTTTCATCAGTGTTACAGGAATCGAGAGGGACTGCACTGTAGAATACTTTGGATTCTTTGGAATTATCAACAAAATTAATTCTTTTAATCTCAGAACACTGGCTGTCTTTCCATTTTATTTTAGCTTCTTTAGTTTTTACCAGTGTTTTACAAGTTTTTAATGCAGATATTTTGCTAAATATTTCATTTTGTTGTAGCTACTGTAAATGATATTTTCTTGATTGTTAAAAATGTGACTTGCTATTTAGTAAACAGAAATATTCCTCATTGCTTAATGTTTACTTTTGTGACCTACAGTTTTCCAGAATTAATTTATTAGCTCTAACTGGGGGTGGAAAAATGCATGGATTTTTCCATCAGTAATATCATGCTGTCTGGCAATAAGACAGTTAGGTTTCTTCCTTTCTAATTTGTATACCTTTATATATCATGCACAATTGCTCTAAGTAAAACCTGTAGTGATGTATTAAAAATAGAGTTTGTATGTCTGGAGAGATGGCCTAGCGGTTAAGAGCTCCAACTGATCTTGCCGAGGACCTGGGTTCGATCCCCAGCACCCACACGGTAGTTGAGAACTGTCTTTAACTTCAGTTCTAGGGGAACGACAGGGGTGCACAAACCTACATGCAGACAGTACATTCATACGCAAATAAATAGATAAATAAATAATTTTAAAAATAAAAAGACTGTTTGCCTAGCATGCACAGGGTCCTAGACTCAAACCCCAGTACCTAAAATGAAGTATGTTAGTTGTGAGTTTGTCATGTCATCTATAGATGACAAACTGTGTTGGATTGAGGTACGTGCTTTTTTTTTTTTTTTTTGGAACACGCTTTTTATACATAATTTGTTCAGAATTTTTGTCAAGTAAGGCTATTTATTTTTTCAAATGCTTTGCTGCATATGATGAAATGATGATTTTTGTCATTTTCCTTCTTCACATTTTTGTCCTGCATCATATTTTTATTGCTATATTACACCTATTGCTTTATAGACATTGACTCTTTTTTATTTTTTATGTTTTTGTCTTTTTGAGACAGAGTCTCCCTGTAGCCCCAGCTGTCCTGGAACTCGCTCTGTAGACCAAGCTGGCCTTGAACTCACAAAGATCTGCCTGCCTCTGCCTCTTGAGTGCTAGGATTAAAGGCGTGCGCCACCATGCCGGGCTTTAGATATTGACTCTTAAAAAATCCTTACAATAAAATACCACTTGACCATGGAGAATATTTTTAGTATGTTTTTATATGGATTGCTAGTATTTTTAAATGTAGGTTTATGAGAAATATTGGACTGCATTTTCTTTACTGTAATATTTCCTGGTTTTAATATTACTCAGCTTCATAAAGTCTATGGGATATTCCTTCCTCTTTAATTATTTTAAATGCTTTTAGAAGAACTGGTATTGGTTCTTTAAACATCTGGGAGAAATCAGGAGTAGAGCCATTAAGATTAAGTCTTGTTTTTGATGAGATATTTTATTACTTATTTGATCTCTTTTCTCATTCATCTGTTCAAATTTTCTATTCATGATTCAGTCTTAAATCAACATGTACATTTCTTTTAAGTTGCCCAACCTGTTGACATAAAAATGTTTTCATAACAGTTACTTAGAATCTTTTGTACTTCCTTTGCATCTGTTCTGCCTTCTTTTTTTACTTCCAATTTGGGATATTTTTTCACTCCCTATGTAAACATTTATTGAATTGTTTATTTTAAATGAAAACCAATCCTTCATTGTGCTGAGCTTCCCTATTATTTTTCCAGTCTCCTTTTAAATGATCTCCACTCCCATCCTTACTACTTCCCCTACTAACTTTGGGCTCCATTTGTTCTTGTTTATCTTATTTGAGGAATAATATGTTTTCTAGTTGAGATCATTATTCAGTTTTGCTACAGGTATGGATTACTACGGACTTCCATGTTTCTCCCATGTGGTGATTCACACCCACCTGCAATTCCATTTCAAGGGTATACAACACTCTCTTCTGGCCTCCATGGGCTCCTGCATGCATGTGATGCACATAAACTCATGCAAACTCACACACACAAAAATAAAAATAAAAATTTTTTAAAAAGGAAATATTTCTTCTATATTCTACAGGTTTTGGTGTGTTCTATTTCCATTTTCAACTTGTCATAAGAAAAATGTGGTAATACCATGTTTCCCTGATTGCTCTTACTTTTTCAATGGGCTCTGTGTTGGTTTCCACACCTCTAAAAGGTTAGTAATTATTACAGTCTTTACAAACTAGCTTTGTCTTGGAAAGTCTCATAGAAAAGAGGTTAGGGTCTCAGGCCAGTTGTAGACAGGATGACACTGGGAAAGGACAGATGCCTTGGGTTGCTGAGCACTGTCCAGAGCTCGGGACCAATAAATTTAACCTAAGGGAGGTGTGAGCTGGATCAAATTTGCCATGGGAATCTGAAGCCTGGGGTTGTGTGGTCCCAGTGGCAGAGCCTCAGGTCCAGAGGGCTAGTGTCTGATGGCACCAGATTGGAATATAAGCCATGGATATCTGCCTGGTTCTGAGAATGACTGTTGAGGCCCAGCCTCAGGGTCTAATGTAACATGTAACATTGACTTCCCTGTCTTTCCAATCAGGCAAATGCTAGCTCTCCTTACCACACTGCCTGAGCCTGGAACAGGAGTGGTGCTTATGCAACAGAGAACAAACATGAACTGTAGCACTGATCAGCAGAAAGATCTGAGCTTGAAGACAGATGTACAGCTAGACTGCACGATGGCTCTTCCTTCTAGTGCATCTTTTCTTTTTCCTCTGTTGCCAAGCCACACTCTGATCTTTTAATTTCCACAGCACTTTGTGATGGTTTCTATGTTGGGGGCATGGGAGGGAGGATGAATTGGTATTTCTGTGGGAGGAAGATTACTAGAGAGTCATACTTCAGTTTTATATTCCATTTTTTCTTCAACCTTTTAAATAATAATGAACCCAAATATCAATATGACTATATTTTCCTTATTTTGGATATTAAACCAAAATTACATGATTGAGGTGAATTTAATCTCTATAATTTATGTGCTTAAAGCTTGAATCTTTGCTTCAACAATTTCACTGATAATTTTTTTCTTTTGCCTGGAAATAAAGTAAATGGAATTCCTTAATTTCTGTTTAAATCTTGAGTCTCTTCTCAGTCTGCCTAAAATAACTTGCAATGAAGTTATAAAGATGTTCGGGGAGATTCATTAGATACTTAGCCACATTCATTCTTGTTTAATTGCATTTCTATCTATCTCTCATCAATTATGGAGGCTGAAAAAACCCACAGTACTCCACTTGAAGGCTGGAACACAGAGAAGCTAGTTCTGTGGCTCAGGAAAGATCCAAAAGCCTTGGAATCAAGGGAATCTGATGCAACTCCCAGCCCAGGGCTAATATCCTATGGGGCATGGGGCTAGTGTAAGCCTGGACCCAAAGGCCTGCAAACCAGATTCCAAGGAAAGAAAATGTTCCAACTTTAGAAGATGGAGAACAAGGCCCTGTGTTCCTTGGTTTACATTAAACTTTAAACCAGTATAGATTTTTTAGAATTTCATACATAACTACAATGCATTCATGCCATATCCACCCTTCCCACACACCCTCTCAAATTAAAGTTTTAAGGATTTTACCTTATTATTCTAATCTGAGGGCAAAGGGAAAGGAAGAACAAACCTCTTTTCCTGGCCATGAGAAACATTTTTATTTGCCCTCCAAGTACAATAAAAATGAGTTCCTACAACACAACCATCATGCCTTTTCTTTTCAATCAATTTTATGGTATAAAAGTAATGCCTAATGCTGTCATAACATTTTTTCTTTGGTCTTTTTCAAGACAGGATCTCCCTGTAGCCCCAGCTGTCCTGGAACTCGCTCTGTAGACCAGGCTGGCCTTGAACTCACAAAGATCCGCCTCCCTCTGCCTCCCAAGTGCTAGGATTAAAGGCGTGCGCCACCACACCCAGCTGCTGTCATAACATTTTCATTGGATTCCCTTAAAACCTTTTTCTGTCAAAAGCCCCATTGTTTTAATTCAAGAGCATTTGCTTTCAAGAATATTATTTCTACAAAGAATTATAAAACACAAACATTTAAACAGCTAATCAAGCAAATGAAAAATAAGAAGCACAACACTATTGACCTCCTTTTTGCTGAGCTACATTTGATATTACAGGCACCATGTAGAAAAGAGCTGGTTGGATGATAGACAAAAATCAAGGGGAGAAGGGGAGAAGGGGAGGAACTGTTATCAAATTGGAACATTTGATAACAGTTCTTAGACACATTCACTAAAATATAGTCTTTTCATTTCTTATATTGTATAATTGATAATTACCTCTAGGAAAAGTGAATATTTTACCTCCTTCACTTATAGTATATTGCCAAAAATTAACATGAAATTATGTTGTTTTAGACAAGGTAGTTATGTACACAAGGGGCATTTGGATAGAGGTTTGGACAAATAAAGACTCATGGAGACTTCTGAGGGCATAGGCAGAAGATAGAAGCAGAAAGTATTTGGTTTGTTAAAGAAATGTCAAGGAGATTGAAGAACCCAGAAGATGGAAGGACCTCTCATGCCCATGGATTGGAAGAATTTATATAGTAAAAATGACCATCCTGCCCAAAGTAATATACAGATTCAATGCAATTCCAATTAAAATCCCCAATCAGCTTCTTCACAGACCTAGGGAAAAAAAATATCCCAAAGTTCATATGGAAAAACAAAAGACCCCATATAGTCAAAGAAACTTTGAGCAAAAAGAGCAATGCAGGGGGAATTACTATACCGGACTTCAAACTATATTACAGGGATATAGTCATAAAAACAGCTTGGTATTGGCACAAAAACAGATCCATAGATCAATGGAACAAAACTGAACATCCAAACCTGAGCACATGCAATTTCAGCCACCTCATATTTGACAAAGGGGCCAAGAAGATACAATGGAGGAAAGACAGTATCTTCAGCAAATGGTGTTGGCAAAACTGGAACACCACTTGTAAGAAAAAAGTTATAAACCCATACCTCTCAAAAAAATCAACACCAAATGGATCAAAGACCTCAATGTGAAACTTTAAAGTCTGAAAATTACAGAAGAAAATATTGGCAGTAACCTACAAGACATAGGCATAGGAAAATACTTTAAATCAGACAGCAGCTGTGCAGGAAATAAGCAATGGACAAGTTGGACCTTATTAAACTCAAAAGCTTCTGTACAGCGAAAGAAACAATCAAAGAAGTGAAGAGAAAACCCACAGAGTGGGAGGAGACCTTCACTATACATCTGACAAAGCGTTAACATCCAGAATATATAAACTACTCAAAAAACAAAGGAACAAGAAAACAAATGACCCACTCAGAAGATGGAATAAAGAGCTGAACAGAGAAATAACAAATGAAGAAGTAAAGATGGCTGAGAAACATCTTAAAAAGTGTTCAATGTCACTAATAATTAAGGAAATGCAAATTAAAACCAGTTTAAGATTTCATCTTACTCTGGTAAGACTGGCCATGTCCAAGAAAACAAAGGATACCAAATGCTGTGGAGGCAGTGGGGAAAGGGGGACATTCATCCACTGCTGGTGGGAATGCAAGCTGGTGCAACCCCTATGGAAAGCAGTGTGGAGAACCCATAAAAGACTCAAAATGAGCCTACCACTTGACCCAATCATGCCGCTCTTGGGTATATACCCACAAGACTCATTCTATTGCAGAGATACTTGCACATCCATGTTTATTGCAGTTCTCTTCACAATAGCAAAGAGCTGGAAGCAATCCAAATTTCCCTCAACTGACAAGTTAGTAGATAAAGAAAATGTGGTACATTTACACAACGGAATTCTATGCAGCAGTAAAGAAAGATGACATCATGAAACTTGTCGGTAAATGGATGGAACTAGAAGCCATTATGCTAAGTGAAATAACACAGTCCCAGAAATACAAGCGACGTATGATGTCCCTCATTTATGGATTCTAGCACCAAATCTCTATTTGTAAGGCAAAGTAAATAACTATTTTTTTCTTTCTTTTGTAGTAAATATAATACCTGATATTACTCATCAACTTGCTATGTAATGTAGGAATGTAAAGTAATATTTTTTCTTTACCTGCATACAACTCTGCTGTCAAAATGTGAATCCCTAAACATGTTTTGAAATTAACCATAGTTTATTTTTAGACTTCATAATTTTGGTATATGTGCAGTGCGTATATATGCATATTTTGGACTGATACAAATTGGAAGGAACAACAACAACAACCAAAAAGACTGGGTCAAAGAACTGACCGAAACAGTAAACTTCTTCCCCAAACAGTAAACTTCTGCATTGAACAATTTAAAAAAAGACAGAGAAAAAGATGCAGGACATGTATGGCAGAATGCATGAGCTCTGGTGGGGTGGGGAGCAAGGAAGGAGGAATGGGTCTGGACTTGATTAGGAAATGTTGTATGAAATGCACAAAATTTCAAAAAAAAATGGCAAGGAAACCACCGTTGGTGTAGCATATTGGGTAAGGAACAGGTTAGTGATGCCACCAGAGAAGGAAAGATGTTATAGCAAAGCCAGCTTCTAGAGCTCGTAAGTACTGGTCAGAAGTTGTGACGTAATGGTGTGGTGCCACACACCTGTAACCCTAGCAAGTTCAGGGCTAGCCTTGGCTAGACAGTAAGCCCAAGATTAGCGTTTGTTACATAGCAAATTTCATGATAACTCTGAAATAGCTATATCACAACTCATTTGAAAATTTAAAACTGATGACTATCATCAGACACACTAATGCGATAGCATGTGCAATAACTCAGTTTAAAAGTGAAGAATCTAGGGGGCTGGAGAGATGGCCTAGCGGTTAAGAGTGCAGAATGCTCTTGCAGAGGACCCAGGTTCGATCCCCAGCACCCACATGGTGGCTGAGAACCGTCTTTGACTCCAGTTCCAGGGGACTCCAACACCCTCTTCTGACCTCCATGGCACTGCATGACACGGGTGCACAGACATGCAGGCAGACAGTACACTCATACACACACACACACACACACACACACACACACACACACACACAAATAAATAAATAAAAGTGAAGAATATAAAAGTCATACTATTATAAACAAAATGTGTCCCCATCAATGAGGCATATGACTTGCTGGAGCCTGGCATATGATAGTGCTGGAAAGGCCAGATAGAGCAAAGCTATCAGCTCTACTGAAGATCGTTGGAGGTGTTGTCCAGCCTTTTGGCATTACGACATGGCATTATCTATAAGGTTTATGCTTGAGAACCATACGAATAAGCAACAATAGCAAAAAATTCACATCCATAAAAAACTTAATGTTTTACTTGTTTACAATTGTGCATTGAGTTGCATTCATGCAGGTATCAGAAAGCAGGATGGATATACCTGAGGGAGCTTTTGTTAAATCATCTGTATTGTGAATCCCTAAAAATAAGATGTTTCTACATGTGTTATTGTGTGGAAAACTGGCTAACATTTGTAGGGAAGGAAAACTTGAAATGCTGCTGGTATGCTGACTGTGCTGATGGTTGATGAGGAAGAAGGAATACAATATCCCTGTATCTTCCTGAGTGAGGAGAGGAAAGAATACATAGAGGAATTGCATGCCTCAGAAAACACTTTAAATCTATTTGATTCCTGGGTTTAGGTGGTGACAGCTACCATATGGTTGACTAAAACTATAGCCATTTCATCCAGAATTTGGAATGGTGATATCTAAGAAATATTTTGTTACAGTCAGCAAACAGTTGTAACCCAAGAAGAATTTTCATTATGCTTCTCATTTAAAGAGCAGACTTATTTGACTTGAAAAAAATGAATTTGCAAAATAAGCATTTTCTTTTTTTTTAATTTTTATTAATTTTATTTATTTCTGTATGTGTATGAATGTACTGTCTGCATGCAAGTTTGTGCATCCGTGTCGTGCAATGCCGCGGAGGTCAGAAGAGGGTCTCGGATTCCCCTGGAGCTGGAGTTCTCCTGGAATTGGAGTTTCAGACGGTTCTCAGCCGCCATGTGGGTGCTCTTACAGGTCCTCTGTAAGAGCAGTCCGTGCTCTTAACCGCTAAGCCATCTCTCCAGTCCCAAAATAAGCATTTTCAAATGAAGGTAATGTCTGCTTTTTAAAGATAGTAGTTTTTTTAAATTTTTTATTTATTTCTGTATGTGTATGAATGTACTGTCTGCATGCAAGTATGTGCACCCGTGTTGTGCAATGCCGCGGAGGTCAGAAGAGGGTGTCGGATTCCCCTGGAACTAGAGTTCTCCTGGAACTGGAGTTTCAGACGGTTCTCGGCCGCCATGTGGGTGCCGGGGATCGAACCCGGGTCCTCTGTAAGAGCGGTCGGCACTCTTAACCGCTAGGCCATTTCTCTTAAAGATAGTAGTTAAATATTTATACTCAGGCAGGTATATTATAAAGTATTAATCATAGTATATCTTGAAGATAAAGATAACAGATCTATGACAGCACCACATTTCATAATATCCCTGATTTTAAAATGTTTCCACTTGCCAAATGAAGCCAAATTAATAATTCAGTTAGCTATAAAATTCCACAATCAATACAACAGCTTTTAACTCAATTGAGGCACAATACTGTAAAACAACTGCCCTATAGACTACTCCATTCTTATTTTGAACCAGATGCATTAAAAAAAGTTTTCTGACAAAAGGTAGTATTTAGTGACAGAAAATGTAACATATAACAAAAGCAAATAATTACCACCAAGAATAAAATAAATTGTCTTCTGAGCTGGATAGTGGGTAACAAGTAGCTTAAAGTAATCACTGCCAAGTAGCACACAGCCCAGGACTCACTTGCAAAATGTGTCAGCATCCTGTAGGTACAAGGGATACTTTTGGCAAATTTTAGGTAATGTCAGTGCTGTTTGTCTGTGGACCCCACTCTGAATAGCGAGCCAAAAAGTACAGCACCAACAAAGACTCTACAATTTCTGCACAGCACAGATCAAAAGTATTCTCAAATATTTCCCCCAAATTATGTTTAATTGGTAGGAAAAGGAATAGTAAGATCTCATAAAGCAAAATTAAATAAACACAATGTCCATAAACCGTCACATTGAAATAACTGAAATAATCTACTAAATTTAAAAAGTATTAATTTTTTTGACAAAGAAAAAAAGGATTAATTTGAACACTCCTAATTATGGGATCTCTGTGTTAATGATTTCATTGAGATAACAATGCCCCCACCAACAAAAATAAGCTGGAATAATCAAAGATGATTATGAACAACAAAGAAAACAATAGACGAGCTATATAATAGAAGAACATAACTGTACAATATACATTTATTTGGTTACACAATCTCCAAAAATACATAATAAATACTCAACCACTCAATAGTGAAAAATGAATAACCCAATTACACTTAGAGCAGAAGATGGAATATATATTTCTTCAAAAATAAACATACAACTAAACAGTACAGGAAAAAATAAAGGTCCATTCACTAATCATCTAGGAAATCCAAATAAAAATCACAATAACATTTTACCTGATACTTGTTTGAAACAAAAACAAAAACAAAAAACCAAAAAAGCACATGTTAGTATGTGGAGAAAGGGAACCTTTGTACACTGCTGGTGGGAGGCAAAAAATGGTAGGGCCACTATAAGAAATAATATGAAGATCCTAAAATGTTTTAAAGAATGAAACCACCACAGGATTCAGCAATCCTACTTTATCTATATTAAAAAGAACTGAATTCAGACAAAGTGTGGTGGGTCTCTCACTGGAAGACAGAGACTGGGGATCTCTTTGAGATGGAGACCAGCCTGATTGTTTACATAGTAAGTTACAGGCCAGTGGGGTTACAGTACAGGGTGACTCTGTTTCAAAACAAATAAGAAAAAAACGAATTGAATTCAGGGGAGCAAAGAGAGACCCCAAGTTAATTACAACACTAGTCACATTTGCAAAATTGTGGAAACAAAGAAATGCCCATCAATATACAACAAATGGATACATTTTGAGAACTGAGTGATACCAGCTAGTGAGAGAGACAAATACTGTTGTAATTTCATCTACATTCAGGTCGATTCCCCAGATCAGAAAACAGAATGGTAGTTGTCAGAAGCTTGGGGAAGAGGAGACTGTCAGTTACTGATCTAGTTCACCCTTATGAAGTTTCACTTAAGTGATAAGTGCTAAAGTATCTGCTGTACACACTGTACCTCTCATCAGCAGCATGCATTGTAGATGTAAACACTATTATCAGAGCAGAACTCCTGCTAAAGTATCTGCTGCACACACTGTACCTCTCATCAGCAGTGGTGCATTGTAGATGTAAACGCTATTATCAGAGCAGAACTCCTGCTAAAGTATCTGCTACATACACTGTACCTCTCGTCAGCAGCGGTGCATTGTAGATGTAAACGCTTATTACCAGAGCAGAACTCCTGCTGTGTTCTTAGAAAAATAAAAAAATTTTAGATGATATTAAAGTTAAAGAAAAGATGTTTCCCAGAAGCATCTCAGTGTTATCAAGGAAATGCCTACTGCTCTGACTAGAAGGTAGGATAGGCCAGACAAAAGGCCTATCTCTGAGAAAATAAAGACAGTAGAATAATGAGTGTCTAAAAGGAGAGCAGGAAGACAATGTTTGTATTTGTAGTCATCAACCTTTTTTAGGAACAAACCAGATTATCAGTTAACAATTTCAAATTCATTGGAAATTATAATAATCTGCAACCCTGATAGTTCTCCTAGGGATCTATGTTGTGTAAACTTGATGGATGGTAAGCTTCCAGTTCCTAGAATATTGAACTGGTACAATTTTAGATAATTTGGGTCAGAAACAAGTGTCTTTAGTAGGTCATTGCTTGAGTTGGCTAGGGTTAGTTTCTCTTAGGTTTCTTTCTATCCTTCTGATACTGCATTATTCAAAGCTCTCACCAGATTACTTACATATTCTACTTTCTAATTTTCTAATCTCCAGTAATTTTTCTCAGTCTCCACTGTGTACTCAGAACAGTGACCCACAGAACTGGAGGAAAATTTCACCCCAGATACATGTGACAAAGCATTGATTTCCAGAATATATAAATTACTGAAAAAACAAAAAAAGTATGAAAACAAATGACTCACTCAAAAGATGGAGCAAAGAGCTGAACAGAGACTTCACAAGTGAGGAAGTAAAGATGGCTGAGAAACATCTTAAAAAGTGTTCAACGTCGCTAATAATTAAGGAAATGAAAATGAAAACCACTTTAAGATATCATCTCACTCCAATAAGACTGGCTAGGATCAAGAAAACAAATGATACCAAGGGCTGGAGAGGTTGTGGGGAAAGGGGAACACTCATCCGCTGCTGGTAGGAGTGTAAACTCATACAGCCATTATGGAAAGCAACGTGGAGAAACTTTGGAAGATTCGAAATGAGCTTGCCACCTGACCCAGTCATACCACTCCTGGGTATATACCCACAAGACTCATGTTACCCCAGAGATAAATGCACGGCCATGTTTATTGCAGCTCTCACAGTAGCAAAGAGCTAGAACCAACCCAAGTGCCCCTGAACTGACGAGTGGATAGAAAAAATGGGGTACATCTACACAATGAGTTTTATGCAGCAGTAAAGAAAGATGACATCATGAACATTGCAGGTAAATGGATGGAACTAAAAGATATCATGTTAAGTGAAATAACACAGTCCCAGAAAAGCAAACGATGAATGGTATCCCTCATCTGTGGATGCTAGTGCCAATTACCTAGTTGTAAGGCAAACTGAGCAATGTTAATGTGATCTGAAAACAACTGTGCTCTTATATTGTAGAATCCCTTAAACAGGTTCTAAAACTAAGCTACATTTATTTTCAGAGTTAGGAGTTGGTATATGATGAATAATATATATATATATTATATATATTATATATATATATATATTTCAGAGTAATAAGATTAAAGAATTGGAAAAAAAAAACTAATTTTTCATGACATTATGTCTAAACACCAGTATTTATTTTATAGGGAATGACTTCTTAGATATTCTTATACAAGTCTGCTTGATCTCTTTAGTCCAACTAGTTTTTCTTTTATCTCTATTACTTCTATTTTTGCATTTTTTAAAACAAGTAGTAATAATTTATGAGTACAAGCATCCTTCATGTACACAACCAATTGCAAAGCAGTTGTGCTCCAACCCACACAGCCCAAGTCCCACACCTCAGCTAAGGCGAGGGGGGCTTGTATGTTCATCATCAGAATTTGAATCAAATGAGTGTCCAGCAATTGCTGTAGTTTCGCCACCACCCCAATCACAGCCCCTTACATTCTACCACACACCCCCTTCTGCAGATTGTTCCTAGGCTTAGAAAAGGTGCGGCAACAGGTGGATGATAAGCAGAACAGTCTACTTTGCCTGGAGCTGTTGTTTTGGACTCTGGTCAATTCGGCTGTTCCTTTCATGGGCTGCAAGTTTGTCCAGGAATAACCATTTCAATCCCACTTGTGAAGCACAAGCAATTAGAATTATAGGTATTTAAACAAGTACTAATTGTTAGATATGGTAGGTTACTTTGATATAGACACAGAAGTTGTTTGAATGGTATGTTAAGCCAAGAATTACGTTTTTTTCGGTAGAAATGACAGGGTCTTACTGTGGCTTTAATACATCTCCTAACACTAGAGGATGTAAGCTTGTGGGCATCAGCTGTTGGGTTATTCCTCCAAGGGAGAGCTAACAGCCAATTATATTTGGGATGCACAGGCATATGGCTGCCACTGCTGCACAAGTACTATTTCCAGGCAGGTCAGGTGTAGCTGGTGCTAGAGGAGGAGTTCTTGCTTGACTCAGGGAGACCTATATTTGCTTTATCTGGGTTTAGTGGCCTTTGGAAACATTTCTCTGGCATTCAGGGGACCATTGTGTACCCTTACATGTGTGGTCTCAATGCAGCTTTCCCATGCTTACATCAGGATTTCGACAGCAGGGCCTTATCACCTCCTCTCTTGCAGTAATCCCAGTTTACAGGCAAGAAGCCTTATTACCTATTGGAGGGGGGGGGGCTTGGATCCCCTGGCCAACATCCACACGATCATCTCTCCTTGGTAGAGAATAAACCACTTGCTAGAATCAGAAGCTCAGTGTATTAAATATCATTGCGTTAAGTGCATGCTTAAGAAGATAAGTATTATATTGGTTCCTGAACTAGAGATATCCTTTCACAGTTCCTTGTCTATTAGTCAATTAAAGAAGGCAGTTTTTATAAGATTTTATAAAAGATTACCTCTATTACAGTGGGCTCTAATTTACAGTTTAGAGAAATGCCTCATCATCATCAATATTTCTCCTTGTTAATTGGAGGGGAGGTAAGAAGTCTCTCATATTAAAACCTTCGTGGCACCTAGAAGGTTTAAGTTTCATTAGGACTCATTTAAAATAGTTGTTACAGATAGGATCCACAGAGAGGGTTGATGTCTACTGAGCAGTCTGAGGCTTTTCTTCCTTTCGTTGTTCAGATGGGCCAACCTTCTGCTGGCACTTTCTGTACATCCCCACACAATGTAAAGCTGTATCTTTTCCTTTCTCAGCCATTAAGTTGTTGACCTTTTGACCTGTTGGAAAATACAAACCTTTTCCCGTAGTATTTGAAGATTGTTTAGAATTTGCAAGCTTTGACAAAGATTTCATATATGTCTGTATCCCTCCTTTTTTATTTTAGTTTTTGTTTTTTGACCCAAAAAGGCAGTTGTAGTAAACAACCTATAGGCAGGAATCAAGACGCAGATTTCATCAAATTCACCCAAGCTGTTTTGAGTGACTGTATGTCATTAACTTTGGAAGCAAACTTAGTTTTTAAGTTAAAAGCAAACTTAGTTTTTAAGATAAATCATCCTACAAGTAAAAAAGAATGCTACAAGATGATACTGTACAGCAGAAAAACTTATAGAAAACATTTGTATGTGCCAATCCCAAAAGTTATTGTTATACCAGATTTTAAGTAAAACAAATGACAACAATCTATATTTCCAATATTAACCTTTAAGGCTGCATTTCACTGTTTATCAAAAACCTATTAACACCGAATGTTGTTTATATCACACATCATTTAACTTTACTAAGCTGCTAAAACATCATGTACCTGTAGACAGATTTTGGGCAAAATTGGATTTTTGTTGAACTCACGTCAATAAATATACATTAATCGATATAGACCATATCCCTTTCCTGAACCTCCCGCCCCTCCCGATTCACCATTTCAATAAGTTCTCTGATGCAGTCCTTTCTTTGCTCATCTTTTTTTAATTTTATTACTTGTATGTGTAAGAAATGTACTGTCAACATGCAAGTTTGTGCACCCATGTCGTTGCAAGTGCTGCGGAAGGTCAGAAGAGGGTGTTCAGATTCCCACTCTGGTACTGGAGTTTCCTGGAATTGGAGTGTCAGATGGTTCTCGCTGCCATGTGGTTGC
Source organism: Rhizomys pruinosus (assembly GCA_009823505.1). Classification (NCBI taxonomy): domain Eukaryota; kingdom Metazoa; phylum Chordata; class Mammalia; order Rodentia; family Spalacidae; genus Rhizomys; species Rhizomys pruinosus. The sequence continues at coordinate 1,082,303 of VZQC01005889.1, forward strand.
CTGGATCAAACCCGGGCCTCTGTAAAGAGGGGTCGCGCTCTTAACGCTAGCCATCCTCCAGCCCTTGTTCTTTTAATGCGCATCCCTCTCCACAAGAAAGTATTTATAACTGGGTTATTGCTGCTAGCATCCACATATGGGGATAACCATTTACGTCGGTTTTTTCTCTGGGACGGTACTTCACTTAAAATAGTATCTTTCTAGCTCCATCCATTTACCTGTAAAGTCATGATGTTATCTTTTCTTTACGTGCATAGAACTCCATTGGTACATGTACCACATTTTCTACCACTCCTCTGTTGAAGGGCATTGGGTTGGTTCCAGCTTTTTTCTACTGTGAACAGAGCTGCCATAAACATATAGTTGTGCATGTATTTCTGCCGTAAGATGAGTCTTGTGGACTATACCCAGGAGTGGTAATGTCTGTCAAGGCTAGGTTCCATTTTGAGTCTTCCAAGGGTTCCCACACTGTTTCCCATAGTGGCCTGTAACAAGTTTGCATTCCCACCAACAAGATGAGTGTTCCCCTTTCCCCACAACCTCTCCAGCACCTTGGTATCATTTGTTTTTTGATCATAACCAGTCTTACAAGACTAAGATGAATTCTTAATGAATCCAAGAACTAGTTCATTGAAAAGATAAACAAAAAAAAATTTTTAAGATGTTTCTCAGCCATTCTCTAATTCCTCCTCTGTGAAGTCTCTATTCAGTTCTTTGCTCCATCTTATTGAGATTCACTTGTTTTCCTTCTTCTTTGTGTTTTGAGTAGCTTGTATAACTCTGAATTTAATATTTGTCAGATGTATCTGCAGTGAAGGTTTCCCTCCCATTCTGTGGGGTTTTCTCTCTACTTCCTTTATTGTTTCTTTTTGATGTACAGAACGCTTTTGATTTAATGAGGTCCATTTGTCAAACTGCTCGATTTGATTTCTTTCGTGCCAGGACTATGTCGTATAGTCTGCTGCCAAGTTCTCTTTCTATCACCTCCAGAGTTTTGGGTTCACATTGAAGTCTTTGTATCCATCTGGGAATTCACTATTTGTACAAGGACTAGAGTAGGGATTATAATTTTCTTCTTCTACAGGGTGGTGGTGATGCCAGTCTTGCCAAGCATTCCACGTACTGAAAAGCTGCTTCTCCATTTGTGTCTTCTTGGCCCCCATGAGAATATGAGTTGGCTGAATTGTATGTGCTCAATTTTGATCTTCAGTTTTGTTCCATTTGGTCAACTGGTCTGTTTTTTTGGCAGTACCAAGCTGTGTTTTTTACTATATCCCTGTAGTATAGATTGATGTCTGGCTAGAGAGATTCCCCCCTGTATTTGCTCTTTTCACTCAGGGTTCCTTTTCGGGTCTTTTGTTTTTCCAAATGAAATTTGAGGATTTTTTTCCCCAATGCCTGTGAAGGAAAGCTCTGGGATTTTAATTGGGGATTGCATTAAATCTGACACGAATGGTAGAATGGACATTTTTACTATTATTATTTCCCAATCCATGAGCATGGAGGTTTGTACATCTTCTCATGGCTTCTCAATTTCCTTCTTCAAGGGGTTTAAATTTTTTTTGTTGTAGAGATCCTGGATGTCTTGGTTAGGTTTGGTCTAGGTATTTTATTGCTATTCTTGAGGCTATTGTGTGTGCGGAAACAAGGTCTCCTTGTAGTACCTTTTTCAGTTGCTTTTGTTGGTGCAAACGAAAGGCCTACTGATTTTTATAGATTTATTTGTTATCCTTCCACTTTACTAAATCTTAATCATTTCTAGGAGTTTCGTGGTGGAGCTCTTAGCATCCGTTAGGGTAAACAATCATATCACAGCAAAAAAGGGATAGCTTGACTTCCTCTTTTACCAATTAGAACTCCTTGAATTTCCTTTTGTTGCCCTTATTGCCCTAGCAAGGGTTTCAAGCACTATATTGAAAAGGATGGTGACAGGGGGCAGCCTTGCCTAGTTCCTACCTTTAAGGGGAATGCTTCTGTCATTTCCCCATTTAGGATGACACTGGCTGTTGGGTTTCCGTATATGGCTTTGATTACATTGAGGAATGATCCTTCAGTCAATTCCCTCTGGGGGACTTTTAACATGAAGAGATGCTGATTTGTTCGAAAAGGCTTCCTCCACATCAATTGAGATGATAGTATGGTTTTGTCTTTCAGCTCCATTTATATGTTTGATGACATTATTGATTTTCGTATGTTGAACCATCCCTGCATCGCTGGTATGAATCCAACTTGGTCATGGTGGATGATCTTCTTGATGTGGGTCTGTATGCGATTTTGCCAGTATCCTGTTAGAATTTGGCATCTTTGTTCATTAGGGAGATGGGTCTATAGTTCTCCTTTTTGGTTGTTTCTTACCTGGTTTTGGTAATAGCGTCGATTGCTGGCTTCTTAGAAAGAATCTGGGAGATCCCTCCGTTTTATCCTTCTAACAACTTGAGTAGTAATGGTTTAAGTCTTTTTGAAATATTTATAGAATTCTACCATGAAACAATCTGGCCTGTGCATTTTTGGTTGGGAGGTACTTTATAATCTTCAATTTCTTCATGTCTATTATTGGTCTATTTAGGCTGTTGCATCTCTTCTGGTTGAGCCTTGGTGAGTCCCAGGATTTCAGATATTCATCCATTTCTTCTAGGTTTTCATATTTGTAGAGTATAGGATTATAGGTTTTGAAGTATTCCTGTATGATGTCTGGATATTTTTCATTGTCTTTGTGATGTTTCCCTTTCATCACAGATTCTATTGATTTGGAGTTGTTCCTTCTTTCTTTGGTTAACTGGGCTAGAGGTCGTCTATCTTGTTATTCTCTCAAAGAACCAACTTTGGATTCATTGAATTGTTTTTGTATGGTTTTCTTTTTTCTATTGTCATTAATCTCTGCTCTGAGTTTTGGTATTTCTTCTTTGTGGCTGCATTTAGGTTCATTATTTTTTGTCTGTCAAGTATTTTTAGCTTCAGTGTTAGATCATTCACTTGTGCTCTTTCTGTTTTTTTAATGTAGGCACTTAGAGCTATAAACTTCCATCTTAGCACTGCTTTTAAAGTGTCCCATAGATTTTGCTGTGTGGTATTATCATTGTCATTCAGTTCCAGGAATGTTTTTATTTCTTTATTTATTTCTTCCTTGACCCATTCATTATTCTGGAGACTGTTGTTTAGTCTCCATGTGTTCTTGTAGGTTGTAGGGTTTATCCTGGTGTTGATATTGAGTTTTATTGCACAGTGGTCTGTTAGAATGCATGAGATTATTTCAATCATTTTGTATTTGTTGAGTTTTTTCCTGTGTCCCAGTATATGGTCTATTTTGGAGAATGTTCCATGAGGTGCTGAGTAGAAAGTGTATTCTCTGTAGTTTGGGTGAAATATTTGATAGATGTCTGCGAGGTCCATTTTGGTGTACTGTATCATTTAGTTCAGATGTCTCTCTGTTTATCCTTTGTCCTGTTCATCTGTCCATGGGACCTAATGGAGTATTGAAGTCCCCTACTATTAGTGTGCTGGGGTTATTCTGTGCCTTGAGATCCAGAAGAATTGTCTTTATAAAGTTTGGTGCATTGGTTTTTGGTGGGAATATATTCATGACTGTGAGATCTTCATCATCAATTGTTCCTTTAATAAAGATGTAATGGCGCTCTTTGTCTCTTTTGACTTCTTTTGCTTTGAGGTCTATTTTGTCTGATATTAGAATAGCAACACTGGCTTTCTTTTTGGTACCATTTGCTTGGAATATTTTCCTCCATCACTTCACCTTTAGTTGGTGCCTATCCTTGAAATTGAGATGGGTTTCTTGTAGACAGCATATAGATGGGTTCTGTTTCCTAATCCATTCTCCCAGTCTGTGCCTTTTGATTGGGGAGTTTAGCCCATTAATATTTAGGGTTATAATTGAAAGATGGATGTTGCTTCCTTTCCCTTTGTTATCCATTTGGACTTCTAGCCTCTGATTTTACTCTTATGGTTATGTTTTTATTAGCTTCTTTTCCTAGGTGTTTGAGGATTGTTGCTGCTCTCTTCTGTCCTTTGAATTACTTCAAGTATTTTATGAAGACTTGGTTTTCCAGACATGCATTCTATCATCTTGTTTATGTCATGGAAGATTTTTCTCTCTCCTTCAGCTATAGTAGACATTTTTGTTGGGTAAAGTATTCTGGGTTGGCATCCATAGTCCTTTAACACTGGGAATGCTTTGCTCCATGTTCTTCTTGCTTTCGTGGTTTGCGCTGGGAAGTCAGTTGTAATTCTGATGGGTTTCCCTTTGTATGTGACTTTTCTTTTGTAGCCTTCAGAACTTTGTCTTTGTTTTGGCATCTAGCATTTAACTATGATATGGTGTGGGGAGTTTCTTTTCTTATCTTGTATATTTGGAGTCTTATGTGCTTCTTATATTTGTATAGGTTTGTCTATTTTTAGTTTGTGGAAATTTTCATCTATTATTCTGTTGAAGATCTGATCAATACTATTCTCTTGAGATTCTCCTTCCTCTATTCCTATGATGTGGAGGTTTGATCTTTTCATCGTGTCCCATATTTCCTGGTTGTTCCACTTTTGTGTATTTTTAAATTTTTCATATTCTTTATTTGAGCTTTTTAGTTGCTCTGTGTTATCTTCCAGATCTGATATTCTTTGTTCTGCTTCCTCCATTCTATTTCTGAGGCTTTTTCCTTTCCTTTCTTCTTGATTGGATGAGTTTTCTAATTCCTTTTCCTTTTCATCTTTGTTTTCTTTAGTATTTCCATTTCCTTTTTGAGCTTCTCAATCTCTTCTTGGTGCTCCTTACTTCGTTGGTTGCCTTCCTTTTTCAGTGTTTCTACTTCCTTTTGGAGATTGTTTTTTTTTGTCCCTCTAGTTCTTTCTTTAGTTTGTCAATCTGTTCCTTTAGTTCTTTCAGAAGTTTGTCATTGTATCCCTCTAGGTCCTTTTTGAGTTTTTCATTCTCTCTCTTTAGTTCTCTGAATTCTTTATTTTCTTTAATTTCTCTGCATAGGTCTGCAATTATTCCTCTAAGATCTGTTCCCTGGGTCACCTCCAGGGGGATCCCATTAGCTATCTCCTACATGTTTGGTAGAGCCTGGTGCAGGATTATCCTGTGCCTTTCCCATGTTGTCCCTTCGTAGTGTCCCTGGAATGTGGGTTTCCCTTTTGTGATTCAAATCACAAATCACAAATGTCTTTTCACTATGTTGCCTCCTTCAGATGTTTTTTTTTTTTCCTTTCCTCCTCCTTGTTTATGGAGTATTGACTTGAACAGGTTTCAGGCTTTCAATTTTGTTTATATATTGGATATTGGAAGCCTAAGTCACTCTTCTCTTCCTGTTCTGAAGGTTCTCCAAAAAAAAAAAATTCCACTTGGATACTCTCTCACCAATTCCAGTTGGTGGGGGGCGGGGTATATGTCTGACTTAGCCCACGCCCCGGTACTTGCCTGGAGTGACTTCCGGGTTCCTGTGCCTTAGGATCCAGCCCACACAAAGCCACAGAGGCACCAAACTTGACCCGCTGGTCACCGGCTGCAAAGGCGAAGGGCAGCTTTGCCCAGACAGCCACCCCCTACAAAAGGGTTCAGAGTTGGGACCCTTTTCCAGCAGCCCAGGAGACAATCTAACCTAAAATCTACCTGCCTGGAGTGACTTCCAGGCTAGTCCAAGTATTTTCTAAAATATTATAAAGTAGTTAAATCAGGCTGATGTAACTTAGCCTTTCTGGATGCTTAACAACAATACTTAATGCCCATACCAATTTGGCTGAGGGTCTTAAGGGATAACTTTGTTCCTTGCCCTCAGAGGTCAATTAAGTCCCAGGGGACTATATATGGGGGCATCTCTTGAAATGTCCTGTAAATGTGAGTCACCAGTCTTGCTGTGCAGGGAGTTCTTGGAGATCCACTATTGGGCCTTCAGCCAGTGTCCAGTCAATAAAGAGGAAAGTCTGCTCCTGCTTCAAAAAGGGAAGCCTGGTCTATTAAGACCTGACTTTGTCCTCAAGTAGATGGAATCAGTGATTGAAAAGCCAAAAGGAGCCAGGGTCCCCCCCCCCCGACAAAAAAAAAAGATCCTCTAAAATTCTTAAATGCAAACCTGTTCAATGCTTCTCTGCTGCCTAAAAGTCAGCTTAAAAATTTGCCTGTTATAGCTCACATCAATTAACTATACCTTAATCTAATGTAGACCCATGTCCCCCTCCCAACCCTCCCACCCACGAGATTCACCGTTTCAGTCAGTTTTTGTTGCAGTCTTTTCTGTTGTTGTTCTTTCCAGTATGCATCACTCTCCACATGGAATATTTACAACTGGGTTACTGGTGCTAGCATCCACAGATGAGGGATACCATTCGTTGTTTGTTTTTCTGGGACTATGTTACTTCACTTAAGATAATTTCTTCAGGTTCCATCCATTTACCTGCAAATTTCATGATGTCATCTTTCTTTACCACTGCATAGAACTCCATTTTGTAGATGTACCACATTTTCTCTATCCACTCGTCAGTTGAGGGGCATTTTGGTTGGTTCCAGCTCTTCGCTATTGTGAAGAGAGCTGCACTGAACATGGCTGTACATGTGTCTCTGTGGTATGAAGAGTACTTTGTCTACATATTATATGGTATTCTAGGTCTTACTAAAAGTAAAGATGTCTATATTAAACAACATTGATTAAAAGGTTTTAATGAAAATGTAATATATTTAAGATAATTGGAAATATAAATTGTAGTCCACATCAGCTTCACTTATAATTTGTATAAGAACAACTTTGGGGTTAATGGATACAAATATTCTCTACAATATTTGTGTTGTACAGTATCAACTTGTAAAATTTTCTTCTACAGGTAGGATAATCTAACTAAAGGAATTAAATTAGCTTCCCAAATTAACAACTGGAAATGATAAACTGCTTGAGTAAATTTAATGCAGAAAAGTTGGCCCAGCTAAACATTAAAAGGAAGAAAAGCCTAGACTGCTACAGGCATCAAACCTCTCTGTGGATTCTAACTGTAACAGCTATTTATAATGTGTCCTAATGAACTTTACCTTTCAGGTGCCGCAAAGTTTTAATATAAGAGACTTCCTTACCTCCCTTTCATAGAACAAAGAAAAAAATGATGGTAATGAAGTAATTCCCTAAATGTAAATTAGAGCTGACTGTTATAGAGGTAATCTCTTATAAAAGAAATATAGTTGCCTTCTTTAATTGACTGATAGTCATAGGAACTGTGAAAGGATAATTCTCTATTCAGAGCCAAATATAATACTTAAGTCTATATAAGCTGGGTAATTGAGTAAAATATATTAATACAGGAGAGCTCTGTTATCAGAAATGGATTATTCAGCCAAGGAGATGTTGGCTAGGGGATCCAAGCCCCCACCCCAAATAAAGACTTTTTGCCAGAAAACTGGGATACCTGCAAGAAGAGCAGTGGTAAGGTCCTGCTGTCGAAGACCTGGTGTAAGCATGGGAAAGATATATCGAAACCACACCTTCAAGTGTACAGATGGCTTCTGGAATGCCAGAGAGTGTTACCAAAGGCCACTAAATCAACAAAGCAAATATTGGTCTCCTTGAGTTAAGCAAGACTCCTCCATCAGCATCAGCTACAACTCACCTGCGTGTAAATACTGTGCAGCAGTGGCAGCCAAATGTCTTTATATCCCAAATCTAATTGGCTATTAGCTCTCTCCTTGGAGGAATAATTCAGGGCTGATGCCACAGGCTTAAGTCCTCTAGTGGTTAGGAGATGTTATAAGCCACAGTAAGACCTTTTCAGCTTTTACAGAAAAGCTATAGTCCATGTATTAGCATACCATCTAAATATCTGTATCTATACCAATGTAACCTACCATAATAATTAGTACTGTTTAAACTGCTAATGCTACATCAGTAGGAGTAAAAGGTTATTTTGGGATAAACTGCCAACCCATGAAAGGAAACAGCCTGAACCGATCAGAGTACAAAATGACATCTCCAAAGAAAGTAGACTTCCCTTGTGTCCCTTGTCTAAAGCCTAGGGAACAACCTTCAGAAAAGGGGGCGTGGTAGAATGTAAGGGCTGTGATTGGGGTGAACTACAAAACTACAGAAACAGAGACTGGACTCCTATTTGATCAACATGATAGTACATATAAGCTCCCCCAGCTGGACAATGGGGGCCTTGGGTTGTATAAGTTTGGGCATAGCTATTTGCAAATTGGTTTTACATAAGGGATGCCTGTATTCATTATTTATGACCTATTACTAAAAAATAAAAATAAAAAAAATTGCCACTGGCAGTCTCTCTCTCTCTCTCTCTCTCTCTCTCTCTCTCTCTCTCTCTTCTCTCTCGGGGTCCACCCCCGTGGAAAAGTGCACGACTAGAAACACCAAAACACACAAAAGTGGGCACCTCTCTCACACACACACACACACACACACACACATCACTCTAGCAGTCTCGTGAAATTCCCAGAAACAAACAGGCAATTTCATGCCTCTGGACTCCTCTTATCCTGCTTCTCCCAATGCCTAGATGAGCCTTCCCACTTCATAGTCTAAGCAGACTACCTTCTTATATTCTCAGAAAGCACTTACTCACCTGACCAGACAGCTCAAGCATCACCTTTTTCTGTGAAAGGTTTTCATTCCTTTCTGGGTAGAAGTGAGTACTTCCTCTGGCATTCCTACTATATCTAATAACTTCAATAGAATGATGCCTTCCTTTTTTCTTTCCTTTTTCTTTTTTTTTTTTTTTACATTTGCTTCCTTCATGAACCTAGGTTGTCTAAGAAAGAAGTGAAGTGTAGGTGATTTTCACAGTCTCAGTACCTAGTAGTGCCTGACACATGGCAAGGGCTTGGTCAACAAATCTGTGTTAATTCAACACACTGCATTTTCTCTGCCTGTCTCTGCAGTGGCTCTACTGTACTACTACAGGGTAGGATAAAACCAGCAGCAGTGGTGACAGCCACCACAGTACATAAATCTAATGGCCTTTAATGCTTGCAAACAAATTCAGGGCAGAGGAGAGAAATGGTACTCCAAGTTAAGTGGTTCACTCACATTACATCTACAACCTTAAGAAAGTATTTCTCAAACTACAGGTTTTGACCCTTTAGGGAGACAAGGAATCAATTCAGTACATCAAAAGAGTTTGGAGAGTTTTTCATAGTTCAAGGCCACCCAGTTTGAGGCCAGTTTGAGTTACATGGAATCTGGTGTCAACATTTTAAAAACCAAAACGAACAACAACAATAGAAAAATCTAAGAATGATTATGCATTCTCAGGGCCTTTTATTTATCCATCCTTATACAGACAGAATTTAAGAACACCTTCACAAACTAAAGTCAAAGAATTACTGATTTATGACTATAATAGAACATGAATTAGAACATCCAATTGACTCTTCTATGTAATGCAGCTGTCACTAGGGTTGTGATATGTCCTTTTCACTGCCATCTGGCCAGGTTCCCCCATGTGTTCCTTGGGCATATGAAATGTTTCCTTGTTTTCCTCAACTTCTGGGAAAATGGAATCCCAGAGTTAAAACTTGGGTTCCTCTTCCAGGTCTCCAACTCTTCTTGACCTTAATCTTACTCCATGCCAAGAGATTCTTTCGCTCCCATGCTCCCATAATTATTCCTCCCTCTCTAAAACTATGTTTTTTCCTTTTGTTTCTGGGTCCTTTTTGCACAGAGCATATGCTGGTGTAGGATAGGTTATTTCTTCTATGAAATGAGCTCACTACCCAGAGCAGCTGAGTGGGAGGAGCTATGTTCTCCTACATAGTATATTCCCGTGGTGCTGACAATCTTCACCCAAAGTGCATGGAACTATGGAATTCTGGGACTTTGAGAAAAGTAGAGCCATATAAAGGACCAGCCACTCAAAGCTGGACTTTCTCTTATCTCTGCATGAAGAGCAGAGGGCACAGGGGTGGCTCAAGAACTCCAGCGGCCATGTTGGACTGTGGTTTAAGTGAGTGTGTGTTTCTTTGCTATTATTTTGTAAGCAAGCCCATTAAAATTCTCTAGTTTTAACTAAGACTGGAGAACTCTGAACTTGCATTGCCTTTATGTACTGGGGGAAACCTGGAAGTAGCAGAGAAGGTGGGCAGGGCTCCAGGGTGCTGCAAGCACAGCAGCATGCTGTGAGTGTCCCCACCCTAGAAAGTTTCTCTGCAACAGCTGGCGTTGGTGTTCTGGTGAATTCGCCTTTTGAAGAGATTGAGTAGAGTGCTTTGCCTTTGACTAGGGTTTGTAACAGCCAAGTGTGCTAACCTTGTCCTTGGATGCACTTTTCTTCAAGTGTGCTTTAATTTTAATCTGAAGGCATTAATTAATTTTGGGTTCTCTAAGGAATAGCAAAAGACCTGCAAGTGTTGGCAATGGACACAATGTAATGCATAAAGTGCATGTTGAGCAAGCATGAGAATCTGAGCTCAGGTCCCTGCAAACCTGTGCTAGTATGTGTCTGTAATCCCAGTGCTCCTATGGTGAGATAGGAGGTGGAGACAGGAATCTCTTAAGAAGCTAGTGTGCCCACCAGCCTGGTGGACACAACAGCAAAGAGCAAAGAACCCCATCTCACAAAAAGACAAAGATGGTGAAGACTGTTACCTGAGGTTGTTCTCTGAGCTCCACACATATGCTACGGCACAGGCATTCCCAGACTTACAAATACTCATGCACATTTGCACACATACACAGATACAAAGGATCTGCAGGAATTTCAAAATTATAATTAACTGCTATATATAATAAAGCTGCACTTTAAAGATTTACAATGATCTTGATTCTTGACTTCTTTATAAAACCAAGTGGTTAACACTAGTGTGGGTTTCAGGCAGTTGTGAAAATATGTGGCAAATAACTCCTGGAAAATGCTTCTTTTGTTATTTGCATTAAGAAGTAGGCATACACAGACCTACATACATATTCATGCATATATCTGTAAAGTTTCAATTATGCAATTATTTAACTGCCCCTTACTAATACTTCCAAGCTTCTTTTCTGAACAATTTAAATTTTTGTGAACATTTCACCTTTCTGAGACAGTTTTGATTTTATACAATATCACTAAATATTTTTATTGGTGGAACATAAGCACTGTCAATAACAAACAACATCATTCAGTTATCAAACTATCACCTTCTATATCTGGTCACCTTACAGTTTTTGAATATGCTTTCTTATAGCCAGTTTTCACAAAAACAGATTCAGTCCTTAAATAATTATATAGTTCATTAAAAAAATGTCCTCTTTGGTATTAGCTTTGAAAGAAATAACTTTATTGCATAGGATTCTATTTTGGAACAATGGAACTAAGTTAATAATTCTATTTAAGAAGGATTTCCTCTACACTCTAGCAGACATACCTTTAACTTGTTCTCAATTTTTTTTATCACTAGAAAATTTATGACTCATAAACAATTTTTAATAAATTATTCCAACTCAGGTTTTATTGTTGTCTATCAAATATTACACTGAATGACAGACTTTGACCCTGAGAGGCTCATGGCTTATAAAAAAAATCTTTAAATAAGAAAATCTTATCACAAATCTTATAAAAAGCCTAGGCTGGCAGAGCCTTGGTGAAATTTGCCTAGGCAAGTTGATTAAAGTTTAATATTTGAAATAAGTCTTGAAGGATGAGTAGCTTCTTAAATGGAGAACATAATGTAGCTAAATCAAAGCAGAGGAAACAACTGCAGACTGGAAAAATATTTGCACTTTTCTGTGAGCCAAGAGAAATTTAGATCAAGTTGAGATGGTTGCAAAGGCTGAGGGAGACGTAATGGCAGGTGATGTAAAAAGAGATTTAGTGTTGGGCTGAACTGTGAATTGATTTGTGCAATATCCTTTTTAAGTGATGATCTGGAGGTTTAGGCAAAATTTGTAACAGATATATCTTAACTATAATTCAAGAGAGACAGTTGGATTTGAACTGATCATTTAACATTGGGAATGAAATGATGCAGGTTACGGGTAGAAAGATTCAGGTTTAATATCCATATGTATGTAGTTGTGATAATTACATGTAGGAAGGAAATGGAATCACAGAGGCTACCATGTTTCAAGCTATGGCAACTGCTTAACTGATATATAAATTTAGACTGAAAAATCAAGAAAAGTTGTAGGATCTTCCTCAGTGGCACTATCTCAGGATACTTTGCAATTGTGTGTGGATTCAGCAGAAGAGCCATCATCACAAAATGAGAATGTAAACCTGTCTCAGAATGGGATTATCTTCAGCACTTTATGTATTTACCTTAAGGAAGAAAAGTGTTTATTTCTTGTTATAGAGGAATGCATGCTTATCTTAAATATTTGGAAGAAAAAATAAATATGATTGTAAATCTTCATAAAATCTTGATGTTTTCCTCCAATTTTTGTTCATGGCTATAACTGAACTACTTGTAAACACAATTTTGCATTCTGACTTATTTTTCACCTAACACAGTGACACAGCATTTTTAAGAAGTATTGTATATGTGTTATACAGTTGTGTTCACATAGCTGTGTGTATGGAGGTGCACACTGCACATGTACATACAGGCCAGGGGTCAATATTGAGTATCTTCCTCAATTGCTCTTTACCTTAGGTCTTTTTTATGTGTATGACTATATTGCTTGCATGTATGTAAGTGTGCCCATGTCTTAATACCCACAGAGATCAGGAGAGGGTGTCGGATCCCCTGGAACTGTAGTTACAGACCATGTCAGCTGCCATGTGAGTGCTGGAAATCAACTCAGGTCCTGTATAAGAGCAGTCAGTACTCTCAACCTCTGAGCCATCTCTCTAACCCTACCTTAGTTCTTGACACAGAGTCTCTGTATTTGTCTCTGTCTCTGTCTCTGTCTCTGTCTCTCTCTCTCTCTCTCTCTCTCTCTGAACTTGGAGGGCAGTGATTTATGAGGCTGGCTGGATAATGAACATGAGGGATCCACCTGTCTCATCTTTCCTCTCCAGCCCTGTCCAGGGTTTACAAAATGCCTGGGTATTTCGTGGGTGCTGCAGATCTGACTGAACTCAAGCACTTTACCAACTGGGTCATCTCTCCATGCATTCAAGGAATATCTTCAATAAAACAGTACTTAGAATTAAGATACTTTCATCAAGAAACGACGATATACTACTATAAGAAAGAAGAAGATATCAGGGCCAATGAGACAGCTCAATAGGCACTTGCTATGAAGCCCGACAACCAGCCTCCCAACGACCTCCCAACAACCTCCTAACAAATCTCCCAACCAACCTCCCAACAACCTCCCAAAGACCTCCCAATGACCTCCCAACCTCCCAATGACCTCCCAACGACCTCCCAACCTCCCAACGACCTCCCAACGATCTCCCAACCAACCTCCCAACCAACCTCCCAACCTCCTTCCCTTCCTTCCCTCCCCTCTCTCCCCTCCTTTCCTTCTTTCATCAGGCGAAACTTCTTTTTGCTAGTAGAGAGTCTTATCCAAATGATTACTGAACAGGGTGGTAGTTACTAAACACATGGTTGGCAAAACAGTAATTTTTAAAATGAGGTAATAATGAAAAAGACAATGAAGTTCAGCACGCTGATTTTTCCCTTCACAAAACATTTCACTGAAGCATGTGCTGCTGTTTACCAACATTTTATCCATAGTAGTATGATCATTTATCATAGTAGCTATTTTCATAAAATTTCATACAACTGTACCCAATCCTCTCAAACCATGACAAGAAACCACTTTCTTTTTTATTCATTTATAAGAATCAACCCCTTCAAACTCAAGCTTTATCATGGGATGGCAGTAATTTGAATATATCTTCAGGCTTCACTTCTAATTCTAGAACTTTTGCTATTTCTCTCCCACATCTGCAGTAGTTCTTCACCTTCTTTTCTTGCTCCTTTCAAAGTAATAAGTAAATAAATAATATGTAAATAAGGAGTGGAAATCAACTTCCAAACTCCTGCTAATGTTATTTTCTTTACCTTCTCCCATGAATCACACAATGTTCTTAACAAGATCTAGGATAGTGAATCACTTCCATACGGTTTACTTTGCCCAGATTTATCTTAGGAATTGCTATCCAGGGCAGCCAAGCCTCACTAAATGCCTTTCTTAAATAACATTCAAAAGTCAAACTACTCTTTATCCATCAGCTACAGAATGCTTGATATAGTAGTAGGCATGATAACAACACAATTTCTGTTACACATCTCCACTGAGGTCTTGGATGACCAAGTTTTTTGCCAATGATTAGCACAGTAGTATTTTGTAAGGAACCTCTTTGTTCCAGAGCAGTTTCAACAGCAGGCATAAAATATTCAATAAAGCATACTGTAAACAGATGTACTGCCATGTAGGCTTTGTTGTTCCACTTACAGAGTACAAGCAGAGTAGATTTAGCTCATTCTTAAGGGCCCTAGCATAATGGTCAGTGAACATTAGCTTCAACTTAACAGTCAGTGGCTGCATTCACCCCAGCAAGAGAATCAGCCTGCTCTCTGAAGGTTATGGAAGTCTGGGAAGCCATTAAAGTCCTAGATGGCAGTTTCTAATATAAGGACGTTTTATCTATCTGGAAAAAACTCTTTAGTGTAGCTACCTTCAGTTACCCTAGGTGAATCTTCTGGATGATCTGCAGTTTCTACACCAGCATGTGCTACTTTTTCTACTGATATGGCATGAACATGAACTGTTTGTTTGTTTGTTTGTTTGTTTGTTTTTAATAGCTCCTTACTTCTCAGAGTCTTCACAAGACTAAGGAGAGATAGAGTGTTTCTCTGGATTAGGCTTTTGGCTTAAAGGAATATTGTTGTTAGCTTAGTCTTCTATATAAAGCTTTCTCCATGTCAGAAGTACTATTGTTTTCACTTCCTTATGGTTCATTGGAGTAACACTTTTTATTTAAAAAAAAAACGTTGAGGAAGACACTAAAAAGACGAAAGCCCTCTCATGCTCATGGATTAGAAGAATTAATATTATGAAATGGTTATATTATCATGAACCATTTACAGATTTAGCACAAGCCCCATTAAAATCCTAATTACATTCTTCATAGAACTAGGAAAAATCCTAAAGTTTAAATAGAAACACAAAAGTCTTCCAATAGCCAAAGCAAACCTAAGCAGAAAGAACATAGTATCACAAGAGCCCATGCCAAATTCTACTACAGAACCACAGTAACAAATCAGCATGCTACTGTAACAAAAATGGACATGTGGACCAGTTAAATAGAATGGAGGACCCAGAAATAGACCTATACAGCTACCATCCGTGTAGCAATGGTATCTAAAAAACTCATTGGAGAAAAGATAACTCCTTTAACCAATGGTAGTAAGAAAACTGGGCTTCCTAAAAAATAAAAAAGAAAACTGGACTTCCATTTGTAGAACAGTGAAACTAGATCCATACTTCTGAGTCAGAAAAATAGTACACCCAAAATGGCTCAAATATCTTAAGACCTGAAAATTTTAAACTGGTCATAGATAATATAAAGAGAACACTTTCAGATGCAGTATTGCAAGGAGTTTTTGAAAAGGGCTCTAATAGAACATGAAACAATCCCCCAAATTGTCACATGGGATTACATCAGCTAAAAATCTTCAGCATAACAAAGGAACAAAATCACCAGAATAAAAATGTTTGAAAACTGTCAGGCATGGTGGCGTATGTCTTTAATCCCACCACTTGGGAGGCAGAGGCAGGAGGATCTCTGTGAGTTCAAGGCCACCCTGGTCTACAAAGAGAGTTCCAAGCCAGCTGCGGCTACAGGGAGACCCTGTCTCAAAAATACCAAAAAATCCTTGAAAACTATATATCATATAAGAGATTAATATTTGGATATAGAAAGAATTTCAAAAACTAAATACCAAACCTTCCCAAATTATCAATTCAATAAATTTATTAGCAAACTGAACAGGCAGTTCTCAAATCCAAATGGCCAATAAGATTTTAAAAAATGTTCACTATCCTTAACCTTTAGGGAAAGGCAAACTAGAGCTGCTCTGAGATTCCATCTAAACTCTGCCTGAATGACTATCACCAAGTAAAAATGGACAGCAAGGATCTGATGAAAGAAGAATCTTCATTTATTATTTGTGCAAACATGTGTAGAACGAAGGAAATCAGCATAGAGGTTTCTCAAAAACCTGAAAAGAAAA
This sequence comes from Rhizomys pruinosus, assembly GCA_009823505.1. NCBI lineage: Eukaryota > Metazoa > Chordata > Mammalia > Rodentia > Spalacidae > Rhizomys > Rhizomys pruinosus. The sequence goes on from VZQC01005889.1 coordinate 1,098,408, forward strand.
CTACCTTATGAACCAGATATCCTATGCATATGTACTTACTCAACATACCAAAGAAATATGTGCATATCCATAGTCATTGCTATAATATTAGTAATATCCTGGAAATGAAACCAGCCTATATGTGTATTAACAGATGAAGAGATGAAGAAAATATGATACATGTACACAGTGGAATTTAATTCTGCCATAAACAAAAATGAAAGCATAACCTTTTCAGGAAAACAGACAGAAATGGAAATCACTATGCTAAGTGAAACAAGTCAGATGTAAATCTCTTAGGCTCTAGAATGGATCCACCACTTACTTTCAGACTCTGTAATTACAGTATATGAGTGGAAAGTATATATGCATATTTTAGAGTAATATAAAATTAAAGAAGGAAAATGTAAATTCCTAAACATGAAAAAAGACTGAGAGAAATATGCAGGACAGTTATGGCAGAATGCATGATCTGGGGTGGGGTGGAGGGAAGGGAAAGGGGAATATGTCTAAACTGAACTGAGAAATGATGTCTGAAATACACAAAACATGAATAAAAGCATTATAAAAAATTCTGTATGATTTCACTCATATGAAGAACCCAGATTTAAATTTGTAATCTCTATCTGTTCTCTCTCTCTCTCTCTCTCTCTCTCTCTCTCTCTCTCTCTCTGTATGTGTATGTGTATGTGTATGTGTATGTGTATGTATAAATTTCTTTTTTGCATTTACAACATGGCTAACTGGCAGAAACTTAGGTTTAGGGCCCTGTAAGCTTTCAATATGCTTTTCTCACTTTGTTTACCCATTTCTGGCTCTTGATTTAAGTAAGAGGTATGGGGTTTTAGAGATGATTAAAAATTATTAATTGGAATAATTTCAGTGTTGTTGTGTGCCAGGGAAAAGGGAAAACCAAAGAGAGGGAGAAAGAATGCACACAACTTTTTTCAATTAAGTTCACTGTATGGAAAAGTTTTTTGACATCCCCAAACAGTACCAATAGTAATGTGAATTACCACAACAGGGGCTGGAGAGATGGTCCAGAGGTTAACAACATTTGCTGCTCTTATAGAGGACTTGGGTTTGGTTCCCAGCATTAACATGACAGCTAACAACCATCTGTAACTCCAGTTCCAGGAGAACCAATGCCCTTTTCTGTCCTCTGTGGGCACTGCATGCAGGTGATTCACTCACATACATGCAGGCAAAACAATCATAACAATAATGAAAAAATTTAAAATATTGTAAATATTATAAAAATATGACACAGCGACAACAAGTGAGAACATATTGCTGGAAACTTGGCCCAGAGAGCCGTGTTCTTTCAATTCTGACACAAACCTGTTTAAAAAGAACCAAAAATGCCATCCAAGAAGTACAATACAATGAAGGTCAATAAAAGGAGGTAGTCTTGTCATGGTAAAGGCTTTTTTGCTCTCTTGGATCCAGTTGTTTTATTTTTTCTTTCTTCTTTAGAATAACCCCAAGAATTGAATTTATTGCAATATACACTATTCCTAAACTATTACTGATTAGTTCAAAGGCTAACTAAAAGTTATAGCTGCTATATTTAGCATACTGATTTAGGACCTATATAACTAATGGATTAACTGATCAAGATCCCAAATCTTATCAAACTCAGGCAAATTTTTTATTTTCTATTTTCCATTATTTTTAGCCATCTAAGAATAAATTGAGAATGTCTCTTCTATGGCACTGAGTTGGTTCAAAAATCACACAAGAGGGGCTGGAGAGATAGCCTAGCGGTTAAGAGCGCCGACCGCTCTTACAGAGGACCCAGGTTCGATCCCCAGCACCCACATGGCGGCTGAGAACCGTCTGAAACTCCAATTCCAGGAGAACTCCAGTTCCAGGGGAATCCGAGACCCTCTTCTGACCTCCGCGGCATTGCACGACACGGGTGCACAGACCTGCATGCAGACAGTACATTCATACACATATAGAAATAAATAAAATTAAAAAAAAAAAGAATAAAAAAAATCACACAAGAAACTAGAGTTTAATATGTTTCTGGTCTGTAGATGCTATTTCTCTTCTTTTTTTCTTTTCTTTTTTGGCATTTTTGAGACAGGGTCTTCCTTTTAGTCCCAGGTAGCCTGGAGCTCACTGTGTAGACCAAGCTGGCCTTGAACTCACAGAGATCTGCCTGGCTCTGCCTCCGAAGTGCTGGGATTAAAGGCGTGCACCACCACACCTGGCCCTGTAGATGCTATTTCTATGCTTCAAAATAGACTCTAGTAGTCTGGAGGCCTTGGTAAAACATACTGATACTTCGGAGTTATTTGTTATCTAGCTTAGTTTCTTCACTCATACTCCCAGGTCTAGGCCACATATGTCAATCCTAACTGTGTTAACTAAGCAGCCTTGCTATTATGGAGCTTTCTATGTTTAACATCTGTGAAACTTTTTCAAACCATGCTTCTGCCCATTTTTATTCTTGATAAAACTAAATATCTTTAGGTAAGACTCAATGGATTGATCTGATTGTTTCTTTCAAATTATTATGATAATGATTAATATATAATTAATAAATTATGCTTTGAGATGATTTCTTCTTTGAAATGAGCTCATGACCTGGAACAGCTGGGTGGGGGGAGCTTAGTTTCTGGTTCAGAGAATATTCCTGTGTGCTGACAACTGTCATGCAAAGTGCATGAAACAATGTAATTCTGGGACTTTGAGAGGAGCAGAGACATATTAAAAAGGCCTTCCACATGAAATTGGTCTCTCTCTCTCTCTCTCTCTCTTCTCTCTCACTCTCGCTCTCTCCCTCCCTCCCAACCCCCCATTTGGACCAGCATGGGCACAGGGTTTGCTTGGGAACTCCAGACAGCCACATCGAACCAGGACTGGCCAAATGTATGGCTTAAGTGAGTGCGTGTTTGTCTGCCATTATTTTGTAAGCAAGCCCATAAAACGTCTCTAGTTTTAACTGAGATTGCAGAACTCTCTACTTGCATTGCCTTAATTATTGGGGGAAACCTGAAATTGGCAGAGGCTGGGTGGGGCTGCGGGAAGCCCTGCATGTGGTTGCTGGGGTGGGGCTGCAGGAAGCCGTGCATGTGGCTGCTGGGCTGTGGGTGCTTCCCACCCAGAGAGGAAAATTCCTCTTCCTAGGAACCATGGGAAAATTAGAAAGACAGAGAAAATACTGATTTTTCTAGATGCTTTCAACACTTGCAGGTAGCTGAGTCTTTTTCTTTTAATGTTTTGAGTCGAGGTGTTACTTTAGTTTTCACTGGCCTGGAACTTCCTTTGGAGATCAGGCTGGCTTCAAACGTACAACAGACTCCGCCACTCAAGTGCTGGGACTAAAGGGGTGAGCCACGAGGTCAGGCTATAGCTCTTGCTTTTGAGGTTGGCTTGACTCAAAAATTCTACCCTTGGGGCTGGAGAGATGCCCTAGCAGTTAAGAGCTGCAACTGCTCTTTCAGAGGACCAGGGTTCAATCTCCAGCACCCACATGGCTGCTAAGAACTGTCTTTAACTCCAGTTCCAGGGGAATCTGACGCCCTCGTCTTACCTCCATGGCACTGCATGACACGGGTGTACAAACCTACATGCTGAGAGTACATTCATACACATAAAAATAAATAAATAAATAAATAAATAAATTCTACCCTTACCATTATGACTCCCCAAAATGCCCACATCCTAATCTTGAAAGCCTATAATTATGTGAGTGGCAGAAAGAAGTAAAGATTAAATACAGAATTAGGGTTGCTAATCGGCTTACTTTAAAAGGTAAAAGTTTTTAACTATGGGGAAAAGATTTGTATGTTCCCACAGGTCAAAATATCACCAAATTAATGGCTGAGAAAGAAAAGAAATAGCTTTGCATTGTGTAGGATGTACCAAGAAATACCAGCAGAGAAGTTGGCCCATCTAAGCATTAAAAAAAGGAAAAACCTCAGACTGCTACAGGCATCAAACATCTCTGTGGATCCTATTTGTAACAACTGTTTATAATGAGTCCTAATGAACCTTACCTTCTACGTGCCCCACAAAGTTTTAATATGAGAGACTTTCTTACCTCCTTTTCATAGAACAAAGAAAAATATAATGGTAAGGAAGGCAATCTCTGTAAATTAAAGCTGACTGTTATAGAGGTTATCTCTTATAAAACTGGTAAAAACTGCTTTCTTTAATTGCCTAATAGACATAGGAACTGTGAAAAGGATTATTCTCTATTCAGAACCAAATATAATACGAGAGTCTCTTTAAGCTGTGCATTTAAGCAAAATATATTAATACAGGAGTGCTCTGATATCAGCAATGAATTATTCTGCCAGGGAGATGTTGGCCAGGGGATCCAAGCCTCCCACCCCAAAAAAGGTAAAGGCTTCTTGCCTATAAACTGGGATACCTGCAAGAGAGGTAGTAAGGCCCTGCTACTGAAGACCTGATGTAAGCATGGGAAAGATGTATTGAGACCACACTTGCAAGTATACAGTTGGTCTCTGGTGTACCAGAGAGTGCTACCAAAGGCCACTAAACCAATAAAGCAAATATTGGTCTCCTTGAGTCAAGCAAGACTCCTCTGTCAGCATCAGCTATGCCTCACCTGCCTGGAAATACTGTGCAGCAGTGGCAGCCATATGTCTAATCTAATTGGCTATTAGCTCTCTCCTTGGAGGAATAACTCATGGCTGATGCCACAAGCTTACATCCTCTAGTGGTTAGGAGATGTTATAAGCCACAGTAAGACCTTGTCATCTTTCACAGAAAAAACATAATTCATGGATTAGCATACCATCCAAACATCTCTGCCTATACCAAAGTAACCTACCATAATAATTAAACCATTTAAATATCTATATATCTAATTGCCTGCGCTTCATTAGTAGGATTGAAAGGTTATTCCTGAACAAACTGTCAGCCTATGAAAAGAAACAGCAAGAACTGGTTAGAGTCCAAAACGACATCTCCAGAGAAAGTAGACTGAATTGCTTCTCATCCACCTGTGCCCCTTTTCTAAGCCTAGGGAACAATCTGCAGAAGAGGGGGCATGGTAGAATATAAGGGCTGCGATTGGAGTGAATGGTGAAACTACAGCAATATAGACTGGACGCTTATTTGATCAACTGGATTGTACATACAAGCCCCTCTAGTTGGATGGTGGAAGCCTTGGGCTGTGTGGATTTGGCCACAACTGCTTGCAAATTGGTTTTACACGAAGGATTTTTGTACTCAAAACTTATTACTTATTGTTAAAAAAATGAAATAAATGAAAGTAAATGGAAAAAAAATAAAAGGTAAAAGTTTTATATGATCTGAAAAGAAACCAGAGTATGCTCTAATCAGTTTATTTTAGAGAGACTATTACTGATTAATAGGAGGGAGGCAATGCAATCACCAGGTTCTTAAATGAGGAAGAGGAAAACAGAAGAAGGAGAGCCAGAGAGGGGTATCATGAGAAAGACTAGAGTAGCTGTATGGATTTCAAAGACAGGGACATTCTAGACAGCTAAAACGCCTCATGGTTTTTGAGGGATTGGAACCTCTGTAAGGGAATGTAGTCCTGCCAATGCCTTGATTAAGCCCAGAGAGACCATTTTTGAGGGTTTTGAGACTTCTGATCTACAGAAGCCAAATACATGTAATTTGTGGTGATTCATTAAGGCAGTAACAAGAAACAAATTCACTTTCAAAATATGTCAGATGAACTTGAAGCCTCATTCCCTTAAAATGCAGGCTTCATATTCATTCCACTATTATGCTTCTGGTTCTCAGAATTTTCCTCATTTGTATTTGCTAGTGATTAGACTGCTTAAATTGATTACAAATCACACTGACTGGAGGTAAAAAGAAGAGCCAACCATCAGAACTAATGTAACATATAAGAAAATATTTAAATGTTTAATAGACAAAAAATTGTAATTAATGTAAGTTGGCTGGTATAGTGGTGACTGGTGTACCCACTCTTCTATCCAAGAATGGGAGAAGGGTTGTTTATCAAAGCTAGAATGAGTATTGATGAGCCAGGACGTGTGAATGTCTCCCTGTGAATTTCTGGCTTATAGTATTTCATTAACCCCTAGTGCCCACTCTGCAGTGAAGCATAATGCTTGCTACTGACTTTACTGGAGATTTATGGGGCATGCCTACTTCCAGGACTACATATGACATCTGAAACTTAAAATCACAGTGATATATTTACAGATCCTTAAAAGTAAGTATCCTAACTGCTAACACAGGTAATCTGTTTCATCCCCTCTGAATGAAGACTCAACAACTAGCCCTGCAAAATAGGTTGCTAAAGCACTTCCACCTTGGCCGATGGAAGCAAGAGGGACCTTAGAATGATCCTGTAAATTGTTTCTAATGAAGCACAAAATCTCTTAGTTTTTGATCACCAAGAGACTAAAAATTACCTTTCCATAATGTACTCCACTACATGAAATTCTTTTATGGAAATAAATGAATCTATTTTGCTCCAAAAAGAAACTTGGTGCCCCCTGGTGTTGGATTTCACCTTTACAAATTAACACTTTACAGTGTACAGAAATACAGAATTTATGAGCTGAATAGCAGATCTTAATGTACACAGATTCATACTTATTTTCAGTGGGAAATTTTGATCATGGATTATTGAATCTTTGATTTTTATTCTGAGGACATATTAGAAAAACATTATTAGAAAGTTGAACCTCAAGAGAGTGGGAGGGGGATATGAGAGGGGAATGGAGAGTAAATAGGATCAAAATATATTATACATATGCATAAAATTGTAAATGTAGGTATTAATAAAAATTATTTAACAAAAGTTGAGTCCCTTACATAAAAGAATACTGGCCTATATTATATATATTCTGTAGCTTATACTCAAGGAGAGCAAAGGTAAGTGATCTAAGATTTTGCAGTAATGAACAAAAGGCATAATGTTATTAGAGAAGTGTAAGTTATTAATGTCATATAAAACAGTAGAAACATACAAAATAGAGGAAAAAGATGACTCTGATCATACTGTCCAGCACAAGAAATAAAACACAGTGAACAGAGTTGCAACAATTCAATCCATGTTTCCCTTTCATTTAATAACCCCTTTCTTAAATTTGGCATGTAAATGACTTATTTTGAAACTTTTTTCAGTATTTTTATATTTTGTAAATGTTGTATATTCCTTTGAAAATTAAAAAAAAAATATTAGTAAAACAACACACACAAAAAAAATCTCAGGTGACACCAATTACCATTGAACAGAGTGAGCCAAAATGGGTAAGGCTTCTACCTCAAACTGAGACAGGTTTTAAAGAAGTTTAACCAAGACAAGGAACAACTATCAGCAAATGGCTGTATTTTAAAGTGGGCTACAGTCACATCATGCCTGATTATCTAAAGTCTGTAAGAGAAGAAATGGGTGAACAAGGGAAAAAGTCAAATGGGTGTATTTTGCCTTGTCTGATTTGGTAAATGAAACTGAATGTGTTAGTTTAAGATGAAAATGCAAGACAGTCTTTCCAGGGCCATCTGATACCAACAGGCTAAAGATCAGCTAGTTCCACTCATCAAACAGGCAGCATCCTACAGGATAAATTCCAGTTTTCTGTCTCAATCTAGGATGAGCTCACCAAATAGCCTTACAAATAATCCAGTGTCTTTGTATAACAGTGCTGGAGATTGTGTGATCTATACAGAATAAAGAGACATCTTCTCACAGTTCTGCAGGCAGGGATTCCAAGACCAAGGCTCTGGCATTTGGTCTGCTGAAGGCTTCTGGCTGTGTCCTCATATGGCAGAAGGTGGAAGGCTGAGAGACCACTAGCCAAATGTGGCAAGAAAAAAATTGTAAGGCACTCCTGGTATATATTTCTGGCTGGCTTGGTACTTTCTCTGTAGCTTAGGTTGGCCTCAATCAAACATAGATGCTCCTCCTGCCTGGTTTAGCCTCCTAAGAGCTTAGATTACTAGAGTGAGCCACCAGGCCTGGCTTAGGAAAATTTCTTTATAAGGGCTTTAATCCCATGAATGAGGAAGAAGCTCTCATGGATAACCTCCTTCTAAGGGTGCAACTCTTCATATTACTTCACTGGCAACAGCTAGATTTTGGAAGAGACTTTAAACCATGGCCATTGAAACTGCATTCTGCTTCTCTGAGCTTAGTGCCTAAGAAGGACAGTGCTCATTTGCTTGGACAAGGCTTGTCATTTTCAGAGTTTCCTCATGTTCCACTGACCTAACAGCTCATACAAGTCAAACAATACAGTAAAACACCTCATACTGTTCCCAGAGTACAATAAAACTTATTAAATCCTAACTGCTGCTCTTCTTACTCTGACCACCCTATCCTCTGCCTAGTGCCTCTTGCTCTGAATTAAAGCTCTCAGTGCCAGGCAAAGGAAAGCAATCTGACCATAAAAATGTTGCTTGGAATAAATATTTATATTAATTTTAATACAAATACACATACAGAGAGAAAGGGAGGGAGGGAGAGGTAGAGGGAGAGAGAGCGAGGGAGAGAGAGAGAGAGAGAGAGAGAGAGAGAGAGAGAGAGAGAGAGAGAGAGTTTAGCCCAAGTGAAGCGTAATGTGTTATAGTCCAAACCACTGGTATTTTTTAAGGCTCCTGATGGGATTTAAACTTGCAGCCAGGGTTAAGAATCACTGGAAACCTCCACCTTAAGTCATTTACCATGCCTGAAGCATGAGATACATCATTTGTCAGTCCAATTCATTCAGTGAGCAACCATTTACCAACTCCCAACTGTGAAGCTGGGCACAGTGATTCTCAGAACTCTCCAGCAGCTATGTGGCATCCAGAGAATAAAAGAAGTTTCTAACAACTGAATCATAATTCCTCATCAGCTATTTCCTCTCCCTCCCAAATAACCTTGGTCTTTTGTATGTGTGTTCTAGGACCCTCGGCTACAGCTTAAGTGTCATAGTTAGCTTCATTTGTCAACTTGACACACTTGGGAAGAAGCAACCACAATGGAGGAATTTACTCCATCAGATTGGAATGTGGACATGTCTGTGAGGCTTTTTCTTAATTCCTAATTGATGTTGGGCCTATCCTAATATGGATGGTGCCATACCTGGGCATGTAGTCCTAGGTTGTATAGGGAAGGTAGCTGAAAAAGTGACAGTCAATAAGGAATATTCTTCCATGGTCTCTCTTTCAGTTCCTGTCTTAAATTCTTTTTTGTTTTTTAATTTTTATTTATTTCCGTATGTGTACGAATGTATTGTCTGCATGCAAGTCTGTGCACCCGTGACGTGCAATGCCGCGGAGGTCAGAAGAGGGTGTCGGATTCCCCTGGAACTGGAGTTCTCCTGGAATTGGAGTTTCAGATGGCTCTCGGCCGCTATGTGGGTGCTGGGGATCGAACCCGGGTCCTCTGCAAGAGCGGTCGGCGCTCTTAACCGCTAGGCCATCTCTCCAGCCCCCTGTCTTAAGTTCTTATCTTGAGTTCTTGCCTTGACTTCCCTCAAAGATGGACTGTGACTTGGAAGTGTAAGATGAAGCAAACCCTTTCTTCCATGAGTTGCTTTTGATTAGTGTTTTATCATAGCAACAGAAACTAATCCAAGGTCTTGGTCAAAGCAATCACCCGTTAAGTCAACTATCAGCCAAAAGCCTCTGTATTATGGCACTCCTGCAAATAGACAAAATAAGTGGCACTGAAATACAGGTGTCTTCTTCACTGCCTCAAAAGTCTGAGGGGAGAATTGTATTACATTCTTTAGAGCCTCCATATTGAGTAAAGTTTCTGCAGAGGAAGCCAGCAAATGAGCATTATTTAAATGAAAGAAACAATGAATGAAGAATAAAGCTACAGGATAGTAAAGTGCTTTCTTCAATCATCAGGGAAGATAAAAAAGGTAAGGGAAAATACTTTTCTTTTTGAATAATTTATTTAGTGGTGTGTATGTGTACGTGGGGGTGGCATACGTGTGTGCCACTATGCTTGTGTGAACAAGTTAGAGGACAATTTATAGCAGTTAGTTCTTTCATTCCACCATTTGGGTTCTGCATGTGGAATTCAGATCTTCAGGCTTGGTGGTGACAAGGGCCTTAACATGCTGAGCCATTTCCCAAGCTGTAACTTTTATTTTTTTAGAAGCTCCAGGTTAATGTTAAGAATATAAACTTTGGGGGCTGGAGAGATGTCTGAGAAGTTAAGAGCACTAGCTGCTCTTGCAGAGGATCTGGGTTCGATTTTCAGCACCTATATGACAGAGAACAAGCATTCATAACTCCAGTTCCAGGGTAATCAAACGCCATCCTCTTCCCACTTCCATGAGCATTGCATAACATGGATGCACTTACATATATGCAGGCAATAACTCATCCATGTAAAAGTAATAAATAAAAATATATATTTTTGTCTTTTTAAGACAGGGTCTCCCTGTAGCTCCAGCTGTACTGGAGTTCACTATGTAGACCAGGCTGGCCTTGAACTCACAGAGATCCATCTGCCTCTGCCTTCTAAGTGCTGGGATTACAGATGCACCACCACGCCCAGCTAAATAAATATTTTAACAAAGAACATAAACTTTGGAACCTAAATCTATCATGATGTTTTAGTTTTGTGGGCTTACAGAAATTATTTAAGTTCTGTCATTCAGTTTCTCCATCTATGAAATGTATATGGTAAGATGAAACCTCAAAGTAGTTCTAATTCGCATCTCCCTGATGGTTAAAGATGCTGAGCATTTTTAAAAGCTACTTGTATTTTATCTTCTCTGTTTAGTTTTATGTCCCATATTTTAATTGGGTTGCCTCTTTTCTTGATGATTAGTTTCTTGAGTTCTATGTTCTAGATGTTAACCCTTGGTAGACTTTTTCCCATTCTGTAGGCCTCTGCACATGAATGATGGGTGTCTCTTGATGTACAGATGCCTTTCAGTTTCATGTGGTCCCATTTGTCAGTTGTTGGTCATGTGCCCGCTCTACTGGTATCCTATTTAAAAACTCATTTCCTGTGCATGTTAAGTTCCACTATATTCCCTACTTTCTCTCAGATTCAGTTTCATCTCACCCCAATCGCAATAGCTAAGATCTAAAAAGCAAATGAAAACAAATGTTGGCATGGATGGTGGGAAAGAGGAACACTTTTCACTGATGGAAATTAGTGTGGAGGTTCCACAAAAAGCTAGAAAAAGATCTAATACAAGATCCAGCTATTCTACTTTTGGGCATATACCCAAAGGATTCTATACCCTATTTCAGAGATACTTGCTCAGCCACATTTATTGCTGCTCTACTCACAACAGTTAGGAAATGGAAACAGCATAGATGTTAACTAATTAATGGATGGATAAGAAAGATGTGGTAAATCGACACAATGGAATTAAGAAAAGTAAAATTATAAAATTCACAAGTAAATGAATGGAAGTGGAAACAATTATCCCAAGATAACCCAGACCCTGAAAGATAAATACTGCATGTTTTATTTTGTACATGAATATTAGCTTTGAATCATTAGACATGGGTGTTTCATTTGGAATACAGAGGTTAGGAAACCAGTAAAGAGTAACAGGGGATAAGGGATCGTCTAAGAAAAGAGAGATAAAATACAGTGATACAAAGGGAGAAAGGGAAATAATGAAACAGGGAGGATTAAATGGGGAAGAGGATGGAATATGGTAGGGTAGAGAAAATAGGGAGAGCTAACACTAAAGGCCTTTTGAAAAAAAACCATATGTAAACCTACTACTTTGGGTTTCCTTTTTCTTTCTTTTTTTTTTTTTTTTTTTTGGTCTTTTTGAGACAGGGTCACCCTATAGTCCTGGTTGGCCTGGAAACTCACTATGTAGACCAGGCTGCCCTCAATCTTTCAGAGATCTGCCTGCTTCTGCCTCCCAAGTGCTAGGATTAAAGATGTGTACCACCACATCTGGTTGTAAACCTACTACTTTAGAAGTGCTCTAAAACATATACATATATAAAATTGTTTAAACTAGAGGAAATATCCCAATTAAATATCTCATTTTAGCAAATAAAAACTCCAGTATCAGAAATGGGTTACCTGTTTGATTTGGATATTGATATCCCATAGACCCTTCAAATCATTACCATTGTTCTTGGTTACCCTCCAGAACTTGATGATAAGACCAGATTGCTGAAAACAACATATTATTGAGTCATCGAACATGAATAAATCAAGCAGCTACTGAATGGAAAGCTTCATCTCTACTGGCTAGCTTTCATAGTGCTGGATGGTGCTATGCCTACTACCAGGGGAGAAAAGGAATCATTAATCATAAACAGCTGTGAACCCTACAAGCTACAGTAAGGACTGGCCTTAGTGTAACAGTGGCACAAATGTTATGTGAGCAACCAACCACCCTCTGATTTAAGGCCAACTCCACCATATAGAAGTCATAACAGGTACTGCTATTGGGGCCCAGACCTTGTGGCTAGATAAGTCATGAGCCCTAAGGGATAATATGATATTAATATCCTACTAAATTGACATAGTATTAAAATTACTCCTAATGACTTATGGCTATATCTATAGATTAATGAATCTCTTAACCTTCAGAAAAGCTTCTCCTTGCAGTTAGAAGACAAGACACTTATGATAGAGATTCATAACTGATCAAAGTGCAGAAAATAAAGAGACTGCAGAGTTCTCAGTCTTCAGTGGGACAGCTACATCACCTCTTCTCCCAACATTCAGGGAATTTCATGGAAGAGCACCCGGTAGAAAGACTGTAGGAGCCAGAGATGGAAAATATTATAAGACAGTAGGGCAGTTGTACATAGGAACTTACAGCAATTGTGGCAGCATGTATAAGACCTGCTCAAGCTCAAGCCAGACAAAATCCCATCATGGAGTGGTGGTGATCACAAGTTCCCACTCCTAGCTGAGGTGCTCTTGGCATTTGATAGCTGCTGGTAGTTTGACCATAATACAGGGCAGTTCCCACATCCATGAATATTTGGGCAACACATATTAGAGTTTATGGTTATGAACAAAACTAAAACTATTTTGGGTGGTTAGGAAGGTAGAGGTAGAGTTTGAGGGTGTAGGGCATGATCAAAATACACATTATAAAGTTCTCAAAAGACTACTAAAAATAAAAGTGAAAATAAATATGGTGGAGCTGGAGAGATAGTTCAGCAGTTAAGAGCACTAATTGGTCTTGTAGCGGACCCAGGTTCGATTTCCAGTACCCACATGGTGCCTAACAACCATCCTTAGTTCCAGTTACAGAGGAATCCAACATCTTCTGACCTCTGCAGGCATTGCATGATGCAGGTACACTCACATACATGTAGGCAATACACTCATACACATAAAATAAAAATAATGAAATTAAAAACAATATAAAAATAAATATGGTAAAATAAATCATCTCATAAAATGGGGACAAGATTAAATTAAAATAAAAGCACTCAGAAAACTATCTGACATGTACAAAGGTGAGGTAGACAAAAAATTAATGACTAGCTGGCCACAGAATATATGGCCATATTCTAATTCTTGAACTTGTGACTATGTTGCAGTACATACCAAATAAGGCTTTTCAACTATGATTAAGAGCCTTGAAATCAAGGATTACTCTGGATAATTCAAGTGTTCCCTTTGTAAAAATAAAAGGTGTTAAAGGTGTCAGTGAGAGGGGTGGAGAGATGGCTCAGCAGTTCAGAAAGCTCACTGCTCGAAATGGCTCAGCAGTTCAGAAAGCTCACTGCTCGAGATGGCTCAGCAACTCAGAAAGCTCACTGCTCTTCAAGACGACTTGAGTTCAGTTTCCACCACTCACACCAGGCAACCCACGACTGCCTATAACTCTAGCTCCAAGAGACTGACACCCTCATCTGCTTCTGTGAGCACCTACTTACATGTGACATACATTCACACAGACACACAACATATTATTTTGAAATTTTTTTTAATTTTCAGGAAATATCAGAGAAAAAGTACCAAAAAAAAATAAATTAAAAAAGATCTGAAGGTTACAATGATGTCATTTCTGGAAGGGACCACAAGCCAATGAATTAGAAGCTTTAAAGCTTCACATTGGGAGCTTTAAAATATCAGAAACAGATTCTACCCCAGAGCTATGCCAATACCCTGATTTAGCTGTGTAGGGCCCATTTCAAAGCTTGTGACACCTAGAACCATCGGGCGATAAAACCGTGCTTTTTAAGGTACAGTATTTGTGAGGAGTGGCAATGTTCTGAAGGGATACAGCAGTTATCAGTCTTCTTTCTGTTATAAAACACTTCTGAGTTAGAACCACAGGGATAAACCTCTGGCTAGGGGGACAGAGAGAAGGAAAGGAGAGGAAAGGGAAGCACATAAACTGTCAGTGCGAGGACTGAAACAGGACACCCAACGGTGAAAGATCAATAACGAGTGACGCTAGAGTAAAATCTGAACAACTAATACTAACTAATGAAAGAACTCCAAGACCTGAAAAAACAAAGTGCATCATCTTCATGGACTTGAACTCAACTGTGATTCTCTCTCTCTGCACGTTGATGTCTAAATCTAAAATAATTTTGATAAAAATTCCAACATATTTTTCTATAAACAGAACCAAAGGAAACAAAACACCTAAAACAATCTTGAAATGAACAATAATGTTGAAGAATTCACAGAATCTTGCTTTATTACTTACTATGGAGCTCTAGACAGAAAAGCCACTGTCAAAGAATAGAAAGACAAAATGAAGAAAATACAGGTATTTATATATCCAACTAATTTTTTAGCAAGCTACAAAAGTATTTCTATGGAGAAAAGATTGTTTTCAACAATGGTGCTGAAACAATTACATATTTTTATTAAAACAATATACTTTGACTTAAACTACAATTTATTTTAAAATCAATTCAACATGAATCATAATTCTCAATGTAATATAAAAATAACCAAAATTTCAGGAAAAATCATAAGAAAAAAGTCTTCATAACCTAAAGCCACACAGAGTTTTTGGATATGCTATTATACCAAAAACAAAAGCTATGAAAAAAAATTTTGAGAACTTGGACTTCAAAAAATTAAATAGGTTTTTTCTCTTTTGGGGAAAATATAAAGAAAATAAAAAGATTAAACAGGCTGGGCAGGATAAAATATATTAATATATTATGAATTACATATCCAATGTAGAATTTGTATCTAAAATATATGAGAATCTTCAAAACTGAATAGGAAAAAATTTAAAAATAAACAAAAGATTTGAACAGACACATCACTAAAGAATATATATACAAATAAAAAATGTTCAATATCATTTGGGAAATGTGCATTAAAACTATAATGTGATGCCAATGAATACAGTATTTGAGTGATTAGAATAAGGAGGATTTAAAAAACTCAGGTGTTTGCCTTCATGAATACATGGCAATTGGAAACTTCATTCATCACTCCTTGGAATGTAAACTGGTAGAATCAGGGAACAATTTGACTGTTCTTTATATAGTTGAAAACACACTTACCATACGATCCAGCAATCCCACTCCAGGGTATTTAACCTAGAAAAATTAAAAATTAGGTTGACTGAAAAATGTACAAAAGTTTGTTTTATTCACAATTGCTAACAACTGTAACAATCAAGTAATCTTTATATGTTGGAGAAGCCATGGTTCATTCACAGAGTAGGAGATTACTGAATAATAAATAGAACAAATTATAGATATAGGTAACAAATTGATGAGTGTAAAAAAAACATGGCTTAGTTAAAATATCAATCTCTAGAGTATATATTATGTGATCTATTACTATATTATTTTATGACATTATCAAGAAATAAAACTAAAGTAATAGAGAACAGAGTAGTGGTCCTTTGGGATTAAGGATGGACAAAAGCATGATTTAAAATTATATAGGCTCTGTTATTTCTTTTTGTTTGCTTGTTTATTTTTTAAGGGATTCTACAATATAAGAGCACAGTTGTTTTCAGATCACATTAACATTGCTCTGTAGACAAGAGGTTGATAGCTAGAATATGTGCAAACTGGAAAATCTCAACAGCAAAAAAGCAAATAACCACATTTAAAAACAGATTATGCTTTTGTTTCCATTAAGAAAAAGATGACAGAAAATTTAATTGTCACTAATAATAGTAGCTATTACTTAAATGCTATGATTATTTTTCTATTTAAAAACAGAAAGGGACATAATCTGGGCCTGGTGAATAGCTCCATGGTACAGTATTTACCTAGCATAAGCAAGGCCTGGTGAATAGCTCCATGGTACAATATTTACCTAGCATAAGCAAGGCCTGGTAAATAGCTCCATGGTACGGTATTTACCTAGCATAAGCAAGGCCTGGTGAATATCTCCATGGTACGGTATTTACCTAGCAAAAGCAAGGCCTGGTGAATAGCTCCATGGTACAATATTTACCTAGCATAAGCAAGGCCTGGTGAATAGCTCCATGGTACGGTATTTACCTAGCATAAGCAAGGCCTGGTGAATATCTCCATGGTACGGTATTTACCTAGCAAAAGCAAGGCCTGGTGAATAGCTCCATGGTACAGTATTTACCTAGCATAAGCAAGGCCTGGTGAATAGCTCCATGGTACAGTTTTTAACCTAGCATAAGCAAGGCCCTGGACTCCTTCCCCCATACCACAAAGAAAGAAAAGGCAGAATTTGCATTGATGTTACCACCCATATTCATGGTATCTCAAGTAGGAATTTGATAAGTGTTTAATAGCATGAATCTTGCATAAACATGGAATGACATGTGATCCCTCCGTTACTTTATTTCAATAGCTCTTGCTAGGACTGGTCTGTGTGCTGAGATGAGCATGACCCACGTTAGTAAGTTATCATTATTTTCACCTTTAACAGTGGCATATGCTTGTATCACACATTTTCCATTATGCTACTCTTACTAAATTTTCTTCTGGAAAGATATTGGGCCCTTGCCTGCATGTAGCTCCTTTGCAACCAATTAAGCCAGTTAGGGTTCTGCCATGTTATTCCCTATGCTGATCAATCTCAGATCTGACTCAGATTTGCCAACTGTGATGAATTAGCTAAGCATACTGGCCAAACTGTGTGTGTGTGTGTGTGTGTGTGTGTGTGTGTGTGTGTGTGTCTGTGTGAATGAATAAAAGTAATGTCATCTATCAAAAATTGTTAACATTTAACCTTGAACTTGCTCTTCTCTAAACTGTATAATAAAATATTCCTGTTATAAAATGATTAATAATATAAGTGAGGTTTTCAAAAGTAATTAACCAAGAATTCAGTAAATTCTCAAAATTGCAAAAATGCCACTTGCACATATTATCAGAATACAGCATACACAGTTTTCATAATTCTTTTAAATTTCTATTTATATAATAAATATTTGAGCCCTCCACATTTTAAGGCTTTCCTTTTGAATACTCATTTAATATATTATCATCCATAAGTTAAGTAAAATTCTCTAAACATTTTTAATTTTACAGCTTCAATAAATTTTACTATGAATATATTACAGTGATGCAAAATACTCATTTCTATAAAGTATACTCTGATATCACTTATACTATAATTACAAATAAACTAAACTGGGATTTTCTTACTGGCACCCAGTCAAAGACGAACATAATCACCGGGAACTATTCTATTTTATTTTGCTCTGTCTATGGATAGTATTATAAGCCATAATGAGTTCACTTAAGAAACAGAGAAAGCAGTTTCAGTTTTCTATATTTTAATTCTTAGAAATAAATAGAATACACTAATTACTAGGAGATGCCATCTATATCTACTAGGCAAACAATAAAGGTAATTTACAAAAGAAAATTTATACTGAGATATATTAGTCCTCAAACTTCCAATTTTTCATAGCACTTCAGCTATTGGCTTTAATTGGCTTCTGCAGCACAGGACATTTATTGTCTAATCATGTGCATACACATGCACACACACACACACACATGTGCTAAAGAATGCTATTATGAGGCAAACCAGTCGTTCAAGTAACAGAGAAGCAAACTCTTTACAAAATCACAATATGGACAAATTACCCTGTACACAACTCTCAAAATTCAGTGAAGTTATTTATATCTGGATGATGTGAGCAACTAATTAAATAAAGTTTATTGAATATTCAATTAAAATAATTGTGATGAAAATGAATTTGTTACCAGATTTGATTTAGAAGAACATTTTTAACTCAGCCTGAAATAAAGTCATTGAAAAAGAACAATCCAAACATATACTAATAATAGATTTAAAATATTTGCCACAAACCATCCATTTTCAGTATCATGAGGTAAATGTGCTTTAATATATTAGCAGAATCAGGGGAAACTGTGCAAAAGAGACTTTTTTTTTAAATTAGTTTTTTATTGATGCTTTGTGCATTTCATACATTTTTTCCAATTCAGTTCAGGCTTATTTCCCTTCCCCCCCCCATCCCAGATCTTTTTCTAAACATACGTGAAGGACAGAAACAGGGCAAGAGTGCTGTGTAATGATTAGGTGTACAAAGATTAAAACTAAATTTTTATAATATAGCGTTCAAATTTAGTTTCATTCCACAAGCCTCAATATTTATAAATATAAAATTTTGGTAAACTCTGATTGTTTAAAAAGTTACCTGTTTCTGGAGCCATCTTTCGTGCCTGCGCTGTTTCCTTCTCAGAGTCCTCAACTTGCTCCTTTCTCTGTTATTCAGCCTGTGATTAATGGTGCCCAGGGGAAAGCTGGCAGAGTGCAGGAAGTCCATAGGGTAGAGGTGCTGTTCTGGGTCCGAGGCCTCCAGCACACTCCTGGCTGAGGGCAGATCCATCAGGAAAGTCAGACTGTTAGTATTAGTGTGATTGGAGTACACTGAAGAAGCTTCTAGACCACACTGAAATTCTCTTCCTCTTTGTGTCTGGGTCTCACCAGGAGCCACCGAAAATCTTTGCAGCAGCATATTAGGATCCAAACTGGATGGATTCGGAAAGGCGCAGCTATTTTTACCAGATGATAAAGGCAAACCGGAGAGGTCAAGAGGCTGTGTTCCATTCAGCCCAGGACAGACAGCGGTACTACTATGGATATCACATAAAGCAGGCAATAAAGTCAGCTTCCCATTGATGTTCAGGTCCAAACTGTGTGATTTTCTGTGAAAAGCTCTTGAAGTGCATCTGCCAGTCACAAGCTGGGGAACAAAAAGCTGGTATTTTGGATCTGGTGCTTTGTAGAGCAATTTTTCATTCTTCATCTCAAAGTATGTTGCTCGGACCTCCAGACAGAGTGCTTCTGTTAATCTTCCAAGGCCATTATTATTTGGGGCCATGTTTAAAAGCCTGTGGTTTCTGATTTTGGAGCCACCACCTGTTAGCAGAGTTTCTTTATCACAACCTGACTGAACTGGAGGATGTGACAAGTATTCCAGCGATGGTCTCATTAGTCCGCCTGCCTGTGCTGGTTGATAATCAGTCTGGCTCTTGGAGAGATGTACAGCTGCAAGCTGGCCACAGGAACATTTTGGAGCGCTGACAAAATTAAAGCCCCCTAACCAGGCCCCACAGAAAGGACAATTCAGTTTTCCAACTGTCCACTGGGCCTACAGGTAATAAAGGAAAAAGAAAAAACACAATGCTTTCATTGTAAAGTGACTGGAGAATGAGCTTTTAAAAAAAAGGCCTAGCACATGAAAGTTTTCTATGTTACAGAAAAGGCTTTCTATTTTCTGATTAGTGGACAGAACAGCAAATGGAAACAAACAAGCCTTCCAATACATGGAGATTACCAACTACAAATTTCTAGAATGATAACATATTGTAAATCATGCCTATCCAAACAATACTAAGAATTCCAAAAGAAAGTCTCTAAACAATGGGGTGAATATGGATACAGTGTGAACTAATGAAAGGAAAAATACTCTATGGAACCAGGAAGCAAACCAGTCTACAGAGCTTAATTTGCAAGTAAAATCTCACAGAAAAGTGTCTGTTTTGATACACTTCTTGCATACCAAGCACAGGGGGGAGGGAACTTCAGCCAATCAAAGAATAAAGCTCTTTCTGGCCTTTTAATACAACCAAGAGACACTGAGTGCCTATATCTGATGCTATGTTTTCATACTCACATTATAAATTAATAAAGTGCTTTTAAAATGATGTTTTCAATAAAGATAGTGGGACATCTGTAGGGTTCTAATATACTGTGTGAAGCTCAGGACACTCACAAGCAGAAGACAGACATTCTCCCAGGAAATCTCTGCAGTGTGAGAATGCATCCATGAGATAGCTAGTCTGTTTTTAAACAAAACTGTAAGCTATACAGTAGAGAAACTTCATTACATTTTTCAAAGATTGTGTCACTTATACTTTTCTAAGATAAGTATTTAACATTGTAAAAAGATAACTATAACATGCAATTAACAAAGTGAGCCTTTGCTCTGATATTTTATTAAATATCACTTTGATTTTGATCAATTCAGTAAGTTATTAATTGTCCAGCTTCTTTTAGTTTATATATGTGATTTATGCACAGAAATATTGCATTCAGTTGATACAACAGGTACTATACTAGATGTTAAGGATGTTGTCATTAGCAGAGTATAAATACTTTTGATTTCATTGAATTTATATTCTATTGGGTGAGCTAAGCAATTAACAAGATTAAATAACCTTGATGTGGGTATGTTTGAATGGATATATGTTTGTGTAATTATGTACTTATGTGTCATATCTATTCTTGTGCACACTTGCAAGTGCTATGTTTGATAGTGTGCATGAACCTGCAGAATAGATTTATAAAGTGGAGGAGGAAATAAGGCAGTGAGAGATGGACAGTGGGGGGACAGCTGATGGGTCTACTAGGTAATGTCTCAGTGATATATATTTATATATACATATACCCATGTGTACAATGCCCATGTAGGTCAGAAGAGGGCATCAGCTCCCATGGAACTGGAGTTTCAGACAGTTGTTGGCTGCCATGTGGACGTTTGGAGCCAAATCCAGGTCCCCTGAAGAGCAGCCAGTGGTCTTAACCTCTAAGCCACCTCTCTAGTCCTTGAAGAATATTTAAAGAAGGGAAAATAACAGTCGCAAAGTCTGAGACAGGAAAAAAAAAAAAAGAGGACAAAAATATTCTGAAGGTTGAATATTCCTAACTTTACTCAGGACTTACTTTTTGGATTTGGCAGTTTATCCATTCTGGAAGCACGTCTATATTCACATGCCACATATGACAAGTATTTTGAGCATCAACTGATTCATGTGTATCCTGTTATATGAAAATGAATATTAGTAATTATCAGTTCAGAATTTCTTTTACAAGTCCATAGTAAGGAAGATTCAAAAAACATAAATTCAATTTTAGCAAGAAACCAAATATACATTGTCCTCTTGTCCTTGTTCTCACCATTGAAAACAGACTTAAAAGGACAAAAACAATCTTATCAAGAAATATTCAAAATCTGTCAGTAAACCATTAAACAGATGAATCTGACATTTTTTCTTCTCTTTGAGTGCTATTTAGTATTGTCTGTGGTAACTGTCCCTAACCTTCAGTCCCTGGTTTTATCTGGACTCTGCTATCAACAAAATAAAGAAGTTTCTACATCCTGTATCAGGATGCTCAACATAAAGGACAGGGAAGAGGAAAGATGCAGTCCACCACATCACTTTTGCATACTGAAAAGCGGCTATCTCTGGCTGTCGTCCTGCCCTTTTATCTTCAAGTGGGTCAAAACACTGGGAAAGATTTTCTGAGTTTTTCCAATGTAGGTCGTAAGACTTTCATGTGATAGATGCCCTCCTTCTGCAGAAAAAAGAGTTCTTATCTGTAAACACAGAGAAATGTCAATGGACAGGTTCCTCAGGTTATCATCATAAAATCACATTCCCTATTCAAGACCAATACCTCTTGCTAACTGAACGTGATTTGTAGAGTGTGATACATAATTAAGACATAATGGCTTTCTATCATGTCAGAAAATGCTGAGCAGAACAGACCAGAGTTGAGATGTGCATCTGGACTAAGTATGTGACCTCAGACTAGTAATTTACCTCTCTGGGTCTCAGTTTCTTTATCAGTAAATCACTGCTCAAGAAGTGTGGAAGGATATCTAAAACGCAAACAACATGAGGGGGTTGACTGAGAGGAACAGGGAAAGAATAAGGCTCCCACATACAGGCCACTACTTAGAGTCAGATTTATACTGAATAGTTTTGCAATTACCAAAGCACAGTGCTTTCTCTCTTAGATTTCCCAAACAGTCACATAGCTGGTTAACAAAACAACAGATGTCTCATCAATGAAACCTCTAATCACAGTGATGTGAGAAAGGTGTCGGGTTGACTTTAAGCCGTCTTCATGTGTGGTGGTTTGAATGAGCGTCCCCCATAAGCTTTAAGTATTCAGACATTTGTCTCCAGTTGGTGGCACTGTTCTTGGAGGTCTTAGAAGGTGTGGCCGTGCTAGAGGAAGTATGTCACTGGGGGCAGGCTTAGTGAGTTTAACAAGCCTTGCGGTCTCCAGTCCCTCTCTCTGCTTCCTGTGCTCTTTGCGAGATGTGACCCTCGGCTTGCTGCTCTAGCTCCAGCCGCCATGCCTCCCGCCACAATGGACTCTAATTCCCTGGAATCGTCAATTGTAAGCTCAAATAAACTCTTCCTTTTATAAGTTCCTTTGGTCATGGTGTTTTATCACAGCAACAGAAAAGTGACCAATACATCATGGAATAATCTACTTTAGGCTGTGACTTGGAACCATGTCCACACAGAATTTCTCGCTTTACTTTCCCAAGCTGATCCCTTGTGGGGCTCACAACTACTTTTCTCTCCCACTACTAGATTTTAATCTAGGTAGACAAAACATTGTGGTGCAATTTATTTATACATAGACTGGTTAAAATCTGTAAAGAAGATAGCTTCATCTAATTTTGTTCAGGTACCAAACAAAACAAAAATTAAAAGGGGAAAGGGACAAGAGTTACTGTTCCATGTTAGGCCATGTTCCATTATTTTTAATGCTGTATACATCAGTATTTTATATACTATGAAGAATAATCACTGCTAATCCCTGGTCAATGGGTACAAAGTTACAACTAGTAAGACCAAGTTCTGCTGTGCCTCTGCATGCACAGTGAGTACAGATAACAGTAAAGTTCTGTTCAAAATGCACAACAAATTTTGAAAGTTTTTACCATAAGGAAATAAAAGTTGAGGAAGCAGATATGTGTAATCTCATTTAAACAAAATACAATGTATCCATGTGTTAAAGCATTCCATTGTGCTATTAATATGTAAAATGTTTTATATTCTCTGCATTAGTTAAAGCATAAATATAATAAAGAAAAATATTTTGAATTTTTCCCATTCCAGTATCTTAAAAATCCTATAAAATAGGCTGAAAATATCTGTGTTAAATAGAAAGTCTTTTTTGCTTTAGAAAAAAGATGTTAATATATTTTTATGATGTATTGATTTTATTTCCTTAGAATCAAGGAGTGTGACTGCTGGATAATTTGGCAGCTCTACTGTTAATGTTCTGAGGATACTTATGTTTATTTCTATGAAGGCTGTACTAATTTATGTTCTTTTTCATTAGCCCTTTTACCCATTCCTGCCCCCTCCTCCACCCTGGCCAGAACTCATACATTTGGCCATATATGCTAAGTCCTGTCCTTCATCTTTTTCTCATTTTCTCAGTCTTTTTTTAAACTTTTTTGATGTAGAAGTTACTGTTTTGATCTGTTCTGTGAAAGTCTTTTTTTTCTAATATAAAGTCTTTATATCTGGCTAAAGAAAGTATCCAAGATCCTGCTACTCAGTTTAGCAATATAAAACATACCCAGGTCCCTATGTCAGTGTTTTTACTCTGGGTCTAGAGACTAGAATCTCTGGCCTGGGTGGAGACCTAATATTCCAGTTGAGCCACATCAATCACCTGGCAAAGTGAACACCCCTAGGAAGGTGGACTCCCCTTTGGACTTTTCCACCAAGAATCCCCATCCTATAGCATAGTTTACCAGGCCACAGCCATGTGGCTCCATAAAGCTGCCTGCTTTTCTAAAGAACTCAGAAAAGCTAAACTCTCTTTGCTTTTATCTCTTTTCTAAGCATGCTTTGGTGCTTCGTTGCTCAACATGTTGGTTTTTTCTTACTCTTTCCCTAAAACTCCCCTTCCTATCACCATGTGGAAGCTAGTCCACTATGTGTCTGACCTCCATGCCATCTTAAAAGTATAACTTTTTTCTTCCTTGCTTCTGTTTTCCTCCTCCTGGCAGCTGATGATATTTTCAGCTTGCTGTCCTGGGGATTTTTCTTTTACATACTAATCAAATTATCTTCAAGCTTTAGTTTAAGTCTATTCTTAAATTCTTTTATTAATGAGACTAAGAATCAGCATACCAGAAAGAGTCCCTTATTCCCCTGTATTGAAGCTGACACCATTGAAAGAGAGCCAGGCCAGCATATGAAAATATGAAGACATGAATGGAGGCAAAAATAGGAAAAGGGAAGTAATGCCAGGAAGTTTCTGGCTCCCTAACATGTCTTCCAAGACACTGTGGAAATGTTTATCATATTCCTCTTCCTGATACAATGATGTAGGGATACAATGATACAGGCAGAAATGAGGTACTTACTGCCTTCAATATGATAGGTTGGTACTTATTTCAATCTATCCTCCTACATATTTATACACACACACACACACACACACACACACTCACACACACTCACACACACGGCTGAAATAGCTGAAGTATAAAATGTAGACAGGGAACTTCCAATGTAGGGAAATAATGAGAGATTAATGAAGAAGAAAACAACTTACTGTATTCAAGAACAAAATACATGACAACAAAAATGAACTTTATGAGTGGACACTAGAAGTAAAGAAGGGGCATGGAGAAACCAGCAGGGCTTCAGTAGACATTTGCCTCTTTCTAGGTTAGAACAGCTTCAGGAAGAACAGTTCAGAAAGAAATAGGACAACATGCTAGGATGGTGAGAAAGGCTTGGAAGAAAAGGGGGACATTTTGCAGGAATCCAGAGACTGGTACTAAACTCTGTTCTCACTGGGAATAAACCCCAATAAACAAAGACAATGAAGTGGATTTGTTTATATTTGAAAGATACACATCCAATAATGTTTGGTAAAAAGTGAAAGAAATAGATACAGATTGTTGCATATCTGCTAATGGTGATGGTAAGCTAAATATACACACATTGGTTAAACTAGCTGAAATGTACATTTTACTATATAAACTAAACTATAACCTAGTAAAATCTGATAAAAAAATCCTCAAAGAAAAATGATCATGAAACACTTGCAAGCTGGGTGTGGTGGCACATGCTTTTAATCCAAGAACTCAGGAAGCAGAGGCAGGAGGATTATGATGAGTCTGAAGCCAGCCTGGGCTCCCCAAGTTAGATCTTTCCTTTAATAATTACTTGATTAGAATAAATTTTGCTCTCTGTCCCCATCATAATCAAAAACTGAAGTTCAGTACTTCATAATGTAATTCTAAGTGAGAGACACAGAGGAATGTCACATGGTCAAATTAGGAGTCCTTTATTAAGAACTGGCATTCAGAGAGGGGGCTAATGTCCCAAAGATCTCTTGACACTGAGGAGAAACGGGGCAGTGCTTATAAAGCTTAAAACTGCAATTACATCACGCTAGGGGCAAAGCCAATAACTATAGTTGCATCAGATCACCATAATTACACCAGACTAAGGGCAGGTCAGATAACAAAGAGGTTTTCAGTAAACAAGTTTCGGTTAGGCTAGGTAGGAATTTGTGCTACCTGGCTACTTGTAAGTTTCTGGGTATTGTAGAAACAATGTACTTCCCGAAACTGCATGCAATGTTCTGCCTGGCTGGCTGCAGTGGGAAGTGCTGGGCAAAAACGGTAAAGTGAAAGTCAGCTAGAACAAAACAGAGTTAGATTTGCCATTTCAATAGACACTAAAAGTAATTCTGATAGCAAAGGATTTTCTCCTTTTTATATATGTGCCTTGGAGAATCAGGAGATAATACGTACTATCCAGATTAAAATATATAATGAAGAGACACATTGTTAATCAATCTTTAAAAATATTTGCAAAAGTTAGGCTCTGTTTTGGATTCTGTCAAAACGGCATTTAAATAAGCTTACCAGTCGATTTGGTGAATTCATCAGGTGTGGACTCTAGTTCAGGTTTGTACATGGATAAAGATAAGACAAATATATATATATATATATATATATATATATAT
>VZQC01005889.1:1131555-1255110 GCA_009823505.1 Rhizomys pruinosus
GTAGGAAAAGACTTTCTAAATCAGACAGCAGCTGCACAGGAAGTAAGGTCAACAGTCGACAAATGGGGCCTCATAAAACTCAAAAGCTTCCAGGGGCTGGAGAGATGGCCTAGCAGTTAAGAGCACCGACTGCTCTTGCAGAGGACCCAGGTTTGATCTCCAGCACCCACATGGTGGCCCAGAACCATCTGAAACTCCAATTCCAGGAGAACTCCAGTTCCAGGGGAATCCGACACCCTCTTCTGACCTCCGCAGCATTGCACGACAGGGGTGCACAAACTTGCATGCAGACAGTACATTCATACACATACAGAAATAAATAAAAATTAATAAAAAAAACTCAAAAGCTTCTGTATAGCGACAGAAACAATCAAGGAGGTGAAGAGAAAACCCACAGAGTGGGAAGAAATCTTTACCAGTGATACATCTGACAGAGCATTAACATCAAGAATATATAAACTACTCAAAAAACAAAGAAGACAAGTGACCTACTCAAAAGATGGAGTAAAGAGCTGAACAGAGTCTTCACCAATGAGGAATTAAAGATGGCTGAGAAACATCTTAAAAAGTGTTCAACATCATTAATAATTAAGGAAATGCAAACTAAAACCACTCTCAGATATAATCTCACTCCAATACGACTAGCTAAGATCAAGAAAACAAAAGACAACAGATGCTGGAGAGACTGTGGGGAAAGGGGAACACACATCCACTGCTGGTGGGAATGTAAAGTTGTACAACCACTATGGAAAGTGTGGAGAACCCTTAAAAGACTCAAAGTCAGCCTACCACCTCACCTGACCCAGCCATACCACTGCTTGGTATATACCCCAAAGACTCATCCTACCACAAAGATACATGCACATCCATGTTTACTGCAGCTCTCTTCACAAGAGTGAAGAGCTGGAACCAAACCAAATGCCCCTCAAAAGATGAGTGGATGAGAAAAATGTGGTACATCTACACAATGGGGCACTACTCAGTGGTAAAGAAAGACGGCATTATGAACTCTGCAGGTAAATGGATGAAGCTCGAAGGCATTATGCTGAGTGAAGTAACACAGTCCCAGAAAGACAGAGAATGGTTTCCCTTATTTGTGGATGCTAATACCAAATCTCCCAGATGAAAGGCAAGCTGAATGCCAATATTGTTATATTTCTGTTTATCTGAAAGTAACTATGTTGTTATAATGTGAATCTCTCAACGGGCTCTAGAATCCACCCACCAATTATTCCCAGACTCTGTAATTACTGTACATGGGTGAAGAGTATGTATCCATATTTTAGGATAATGTAAAATCAATGGAGGAAAATGTGAATTCCTAAGCATAAAAAAAAGAGTGAAAGATGCAGGACAGTTATGGCAGAATGCATGATCTGGGGTGGGGTGGGTGGGGTCGGGGGAAGGGAAAGGGGAATGTGCCTGAACTGAATTGAAAAATGATCTATGAAATACACAAAACATCAATAAAAAATGGAGATAAAAATAACTAAAAATGAAAAAAAAAAGAATAACTTGTAATCTGGACATGGTGGTGCATTAGGAAACTCAGCAGTAGGCAGGCCAAGACAGGAAGATCACAAATCTGA
Organism: Rhizomys pruinosus; assembly: GCA_009823505.1. Taxonomy (NCBI): domain Eukaryota; kingdom Metazoa; phylum Chordata; class Mammalia; order Rodentia; family Spalacidae; genus Rhizomys; species Rhizomys pruinosus. The sequence continues at coordinate 1,133,145 of VZQC01005889.1, forward strand.
GGCCAAACTTGGCTTCAGAGCAAGCCCCTGTTTTCAAAACATAAAAATGTAAACCAGAAGCTATAAGAAGCTATCCTTAAAAAAGTGACTAAGAACTTGGCTGAACTTTTGTGTCCTAGGACTTTATGGAAGGCAGAACATACAAGAAACAAACAGGATATCTGGCAGGGAAATAGCAAAACACTCAGAATGCTCCACTGTTTCTTCTAACTGAACATAGTAAAACATGCAGTGAAAGAAATAAATGAAACTTAAAATTAAAGGGAAACAGAATGGAAAGAGATGGAATCACTCAGCCTGCCATGTCAAGAGCGGAACCCATGAGGCTGGAGAGATGATTCAGCGGTTAAAGCACTGGCTTCTCTTGCAGAGGACCCAGATTCAGATCTCAGTACCTACATGGTGGCTAATGACCATCTGTAATTCCATTTCCAGGGGATATAGTGCCCTCTTCTGACATTTATGGGCACTGCAAGACATGCATGCACTTATATACATGCAGGCATAACACTCATGCATATAGAATTTAAAAATAATAATAGAAACTATGCTTGAGAGAAACTGCTAAAGGTATGGCTGAGTGACTCTTTGGGAAGTAAACTAATACAGATGGAATGAAGCGGGGCTCTCTTCTCCACACAATGTGAGAAGAATGCTGAAGGCAGCTTAAGTTTTCACAAAACAATCTAGGACCTTAAGGACAAGGTTACAGAGAGGCACCCAAAGTACCTTAGCACCTGTGGTCCTCGAATCTCTGCTCCCTGTGTTCTGGTACAAGGGCTCCAATTGACACATATGCAGCTCATGCTGCTGTTCTGGAAGGAATAGGCTGTAAAATTTGATCGTGTCCCTGTCACGGAATGCAAGAGCTATGTAACATGGCTTCCTCTACTTACATGTCAAGGATGTAATGACAGCCTGGGAGCTCTAGCAAGAACTTGATACAGGGTTGCAGTCATCACAGACTGTACTGGAGTGGGGCCACCCTTGAGACCACAGATCTAGAGAGCCAATAGCATATAACTCCATGAGAGCTAATGGCAGGAAGTTCAAATCTGTAAGAGCTGCTGCCTGGGCTAAGCCCAGACAAGCCATCAGGGCAGGCTGCAGAGGCCCCGGAGACCCAGTCCTGCGGGGAATGCAGTCAAGGAATATAGTGCTCCAGCTTAACATTTCAGCACTATAAGCCCTGATGGATTTTATAGCTACTTGGGACCAGCTATCCTTTTTATCCCTCTCCCTCCTATTTCTCCCTTTTGTAATGTGTCTGTCTGTCCTACACCTGTCTGGTATTTGTGCTTTACAAACATGGGGCTTGTTTTTATTTCCCAGGGTCACTTCTGGAGGGGAATTTGCCTGAGTTTCATATACATTAGATTTACTTGAGTCTGGGCTTTTGAATTGGGGCTTGAACAAGTTAAGATTTTGGAGGTACTGAGAAGGAATGGTTATATTTCACATATGGAAATAACACAAATTTGGGAGGCATCAAAGTCCCCCAAGTGTGTTCTGTCCTTCCAATGTAGTCTATTAAGTCACAGGTTGGAAACACTCCAGGCAGAAAGCTCTGTAAGTTCTTTCAAATGTATCAAGAAAACACATCATTAATTTTATCAAGAAGTACTTCAAGTCACAATGGGTCCCTGCTTGGTCAGTCAACACAATTAAACTACACGAAAATAAACACATCTGAATCCTCTTCCTTAAAGATTTAATTACAGATGTTCACAGGCTCGCCCCTCACCCTAGGGGAGAAACTCTGGCATTGATTAGTCATTGGTAATTCTAGGGCTTCAAATGTAATTTCAAAAAGATATCTGGGCATTGCACAACACAGGTGTACCAACCTGTGCAGACAGTACACTCATACACATAAAAATAATAAATAAATAAAGATATCTGGTTGCAAATTTCTACAGAGTGTTTAATACAGAACAGCATCACTCTGGCAAAATTCTTTTCTACTAAGCACTATAAAAATTAACCAAAATCAGAGCCATAAATTCCCAGAATGTGGACCCCAGGTCCCAGCATCAGAGGTAGCTGGGATGCTTAGTAAATACACTCTTCTTCCCAACCACAGAGTGACTATACTCTATACTCTGCTGATGATTCTTGGATGCAGTAATGTTCAGAACCTTGAGACAATTTTCAAATCTGGTTTTGTGCGCCTGTATCACCTGCTTTTCCAGTATGCTAAGTTCTGATAGTGACTACTTTGTATGGCAATTCACTCGTTGTTAGCCTCTCTAAGTCAGACATAAATTAGGACTTAGAAAAACAGAAGACTGAAAAGCCTCTATAACTGCATAATATTTTATCAGAAAGTTTGAGAAAAACTACCATCAAAGGTAGAGTATACCAGGAAACTGTGGATAAACATTTACATTCACTTAATCTGAAGAATATTTTTAAATGTTTCTAAACGTTTTATGTTGCTACAGATTTTAACACTTGTATTCTGTTTCGTGTTAATATTTATAGGATTAACATCACTACAAATACATTTTTCCAGAAAGAAAAAATTAACCTAAATTGTATTTCCAAATAAATTATTTTTTGCATATATGGATTCCAAATCCATGGGCCCAACTAACCACAAATCAAAATTTTTCAGAGAAAACATGTACCTGGCCTAGAGTCATTATTCCTAAACACTACCATACAATGAGTACTTATACAGGGATATATAGTCCTCATGATCACCCTAGACCTAAAGACAGTGCCTAAAATTGTAGTGAGAATATGCTGGATGGATGAAAGCTACCGGTTAGCATACTACTTTAAAACACTCACTGTAATCTCTCCCTTCCCAAGTCACTTGGATTTTGAAGAATTTTTTCCCAATTTTTGAAGTGCATGAATAGCAGTGTGCATGTCTCATTTTCTGTATTGTTAGAAATTTGTTTAAAAAATCTGACTTCTTGACAATTTGGTGATCTGTTAAACAGAGCTTTAATCTAAACTCAGTTTTTAAATAAAAAATGAACAGTATAGTTTTACTTAAATATGTTTTCTTAGAGACAAAATAAAAGAGTAAACTTAGTGAAGAATAAGGTTAATCTTGTGAAATATCCAGATTCATTAGCTACTTCTATTAGAGGATGATACTTGTACAGATTAGTACAACTCTTAACTGATTTTTAAAAGGGCTCTTACAAATAAAGCAAATTAGAACTGAAAATAAGGTCATCTTTTCATTATAAAGTCCAGAATTTGTTCTGATTTTTCAAGATGTTTTATATATGACCAAAGAACAAAAGGAAAGGAAGGAACAAATGGAAGAAATAATTTCATACTAGTAGAAAGAATAATAGAGAACAAAAAGAAAAAGAAGCAGGGTGTGGTGGCGCATGCCTTTAATCCCAGCACTCAGGAGACAGAGGCAGGCAGATCTCTGTGAGTTCAAGGCTAACCTAGTCTACAGTGAGCTCCAGGCCAGCTGGGACTAAAGGGAGACCCTGTCTCGAAACACCAAAGAAAATAAAAAATATTCAAATTTTTATGAAGAATCAGTAGTACCCAACCTTAAGTGTTAATTCTGTGTTCTTAGAGGACCTATTCAATAGACTAGTGTTTCAGCTTTCAGAAGATGAAATGATGTACAAATGTCTGAAATAAGATAGCATGTATGTATGCACAATTTTTTATTTTACACTTTTTATTGAAGTTTTGTGCATTTCATATATTTCCTAATCAAATTTAGACCTATTCCCCTTCCTCTCCCCCCAGAGCTCATATATTCTGCCATACATTTCTTGCATCTTTTTCTGTCTTTTTATTTTTTTACTTTTTTAATTTATTTTTTTATTGTTATTAAACTTTTTCCATAAATCATATATCATTTTTCAATAGAATTTAGAGTCACTTCCCTCTCCATGCCCCCCACCCCACCTGAGTCCCTGCACTCTACCATATATGTCTTACATCTTTTTCTGAGTCTTTCCAGAGTTTTTTTTTCCAGTTCTTTTGTTGTTATTGTTCTAACTTGTAGTGCTTCAATATATGATATAATAATATATACATAGTTATATACATACATAAATATATAATAATATATATAATATATACTATATATAATTTATACCCATTATCACCTGAATTGGAGGATTTTTTTTTTTTTTTTGCTAAAAGATGTCATGTTTTTCTTAAGGAAATGCTCGGAGGTTCCTCCTTGGCAAGCCCAAATATCCATCAATCCTGCCCTTGTGTTTCACACTGGGGTCTTTCCCTTCCATGGTCCCCCAAATGAAGTCCAGTAAGCACACATCCTGTCTTGATCCCCCTGCACTGGCCTCCATGATACAGCCCCAGTAGTCCAACAATGGCAGTCTATATTCTGATGAGGCTGAAATCCCCTTAGCTGCTTAATCCACAAACTGGGTATCTCAGTAGTCCCCATCTGGCATTGAAGCTTTGGAGGATTCTTGGAGAGACTGAATCTTCAGTCCATATTGGAGCATTAAAAAGCTGTGTCTCGGGCTGGAGAGATGGCCTAGCGGTTAAGAGCGCGGACCGCTCTTACAGAGGATCCTGGTTCGATCCCCAGCACCCACATGGCAGCCGAGAGCCGTCTGAAACTCCAATTCCAGGAGAACTCCAGTTCCAGGGGGATCTGACGCCCTCTTCTGACCTCCGCAGCATTGCACAACACGGGTGCATGGACTTGCATGCAGACAGTACATTCATACACATTTTATTAAATTTTTTAATAAAAAATTTTTAAAAAGCTGTGTCTCATGTCTTTGAAGAATGACAAAAGCAGTGGCAACCACAGAGTAAATGCACTTGCCAGTAAGAATTGGAGACAGGCCAAACAACAGTGCTATCTCTTTTTTCTTTGTCTTTTTACTAAGATCTCAAGTTTTATATCTGAAATACAATTTCTCTGGTCTTACTGATTATTTATTTCTGGTTTTACTTTCCTTTTTTATGCTTAAGGCCACACAGTTAGCCCAGATTAACCAATGTTTTTGTTTTCTTGAGGTCAGTTAAGGATCTGGTCATCAGGGGTCTCTCGGGGGTATTTGGGGGGGTGGAGAGTGGAAGCCCCTGGCCCCTTTCAGTTTTTCATTTACCAGTTCTGTCCACTTGAGGACAAAATCAGGTCCTGCTAGACCAGGCTTCTTTGCTGAAGTATAATCAGACTTTCCTCTTTATAGACTGGACACTGGCTGAAGTCCCATTAGTGGATCTCCAAGACTTCCCTGAAGAGGAAGACTGGTGACCCACATTTGCAGGACATTTCAAGAGATGCCCCCATGCACAGTCCCCTAAGACTTGGTTGACCTCTGAGGGCAAGGAACAAAGTTATCCCTTAGGTCCCTTGGCCAATTGGTATGGTTGTTAAGTATGGTCGTTAAGCACTCAGAGAGGCTAAGTTATACCAGCCTAATACATTGCACCTATACTGAAATTACATCTTTTGAAAACAAACTGTATATTATTTCTGTATCATATTTCTTGATTCACATTTTCCCTTTTAATTTTATGTTACTCTAAAAGGTGCATACATATGCTCCATCATATACCAAAAATCCAAGGTCTAAAAATAAATGGTAGGTTAGTTCTAGAACCTGTCTAGGGATTAACAATATAAGAGCACAGTTGTTTTCAGAACATGAGGACTATAACATTAATGTTGCTCAGTTTGCCTTACAACTAGGTACTTGGGTACCTAGTTGTAAGGCAAACTGAGGGATACCTAGTTTGTAAGGCAGATGAGGGATACCATTTGTCTTTTGTTTTTCTGGGACTGTGCTACTTCACTTAGCATAAAATCTTCTAGTTTCATCCATTTATCTGCAAATTTCATGATGTCATCTTTCTTTATCACTGCATAGAACTTCATTGTGTAAATGTACCACATTTCCTCTATCCACTCATTGGTTGAGGGGCACTTGGGTTGGTTCCAGTTCTTGCTATTGTGAAGAGAGTTGCAATAAACATGGCTGTATATGTATCTCTGTGGTAGGAAGAGTCTGGTGGATATATATCCAGAAGTGGTATGGCTAGGTCAGGTGGTAGGCTCATTTTGAGTCTAAGGATTCTCCACACTGTTTTCCATAGTGGTTGTACAAGTTTGCATTCCCACCAGCAGTGGATGAGTGTTCCCCTTTCCCCACACCCTCTCCAGCTTTTGGTATCATTTGTTTTCTTGATCCTAGCTAGCCTTATCGAAGTGAGATGAAATCTTAAAGTGGTTTTAGTTTGCACTTCCTTAATTATTAGTGACACTGAACACTTTTTAAGATGTTTCTCAGACATCTTTACTTCTTCATTCTCTGTTCAGCTCTTTACTACATCTTTTGAGTGGGTTATTTGTTTTCTTGCTCCTTTTTTTTTTCTAAATCAAACAGCAGCTGCACAGTAAATAAGGACGACAGCTGACAAGTGGGACCTCATCAAACTCAAAAGCTTTTGTACAGCTAAAGAAACAATCAAGGAAGTGAAGAGAAAACCCACAGAGTGGGAGGAAACCTTCACCACTGACACATCTGACAGAGTATTAATATCCAGAATATATAAGCTACTTAAAAAAGAAGAAAACATGACCTAATCAAAAGATGGAGCAAAGAGATGAACAGAGACTTAACCAGTAAGGAAGTAAAGATGGCTGAGAAACATCTTAAAAAGTGTTCCACATCATTAATAATTAAAGAAATGCAAATTAAAACCACACTAAGGTATCATCTCACTCCAATAAGACTAGCCAGGATCAAGAAAACAAAAGACAAAATGCTGAAGAAGTTGCAGGGAAAGGGGAATACTCATCCACTGATGGTGGGAATGTAAACTGGTACAGCCACTATGGAAAGCAGTGTGGAGAACCCTTAAAAGACTCAAAATGAGGGGCTGGAGAGATGGCCTAGCGGTTAAGAGAGCCAACTGTTCTTGCAGAGGACCCGGGTTCGATTCCCAGCACCCACATGGCGGCTGAGAACCATCTGACACTCCAATTCCAGGAGAACTCCAGTTCCAGGGGAATCCAACACCCTCTTCTGACCTCTGCAGCATTGCACAACACGGGTGCACAGACCTGCATGCAGACAGTACATTCATACACATAGAGAAAAATAAATAAAAAATTTAAAAAAAAAGACTCAAAATGAGCCTACCACCTGACCCAGCCATACCACTCCTGGGTATATACCCACATGACGCATCCTACCGCAAAGATACATGCACAGCTATGTTTATTGCAGCTCTCTTCACAATAGCGAAGAGCTGGAACCAACCCAAATGCCCCTCAACTGATGACTGGATAACAAAAATGTGGTACATCTACACAATGGAGTTCTATGCAGCGGTAAAGAAAGATGACATCATGAACTTTGCAGGTAAATGGATGGAACTCAAAGTCATTATGCTAAGTGAAGTAACACAGTTCCAGAAAAAAAAATGGTGAATGGTTTCCCTCATTTGTGGATGCTAACACCAAATCCCCAGTTGGCAGGCAAACTGAGCAACTTTATTATTATATTTCATTGTATCTGAAAGCAACTGTGCTATTATAATGTGAATCTCTTAATGGGCTCTAGAATTGTCCTACCACTTGTATTCACACATTGTAATTACCATATATGGATGGAAGATATGTATTCATATTCTTAAAAAAATAAAGTCTTTTCCTATACCTGTGTCTTGTAGGTTACTGCCAAAATTTTCTTCTATTATTTTCAGAGTTTCAAGTTTCACATTGACATCTTTGATCCATTTGGAGTTGATTTTTGTATAGGGTAATAGATAGGAGTTTAATTTTATTCTTCTACAAGTGGTGACCCAGTTTTGACAACACCATTTGCTGAAGATGCTGTCTTTCCTCCATTGAGTCTTCTTTGCCCAAAAGAAAGATAGATTCTTAATTTCAAAGTAAGTTGGTGGTTCTCAATCTAACATTTATTAATTCTAAGTATAGTTTGAGCCACACAGACCTAGTAAAGAGATTTGTTAATGCGCCATGAAATAGTCGTGTATTAAATGATAAAAATAATATTCATATACTGAAAATCCTTCAATAAAACTATTGAACTTTGCCATGAAATGATTGTGTATTAAATGATAAAAATAATATTCATATATTGAAAATCCTTCAATAAAACTATTGAAGTTTTATTATTTCACCTATGTTGATCATATTTATCACATAACATTGATCATAACTCTAAGCCACTACTATCCATTGTATATTTTTTTAGAGGTTTCCTGAATGGCTGCTATGTAGATATGAGTCACAGCTGTGGGGGTAAATTAATTTTACATTATATATTCTTCTGATTTTTACTAAGTAACAAACATTGGTATGTGCTCTCTCTGTCCTAGGCACTGTTTTAAGCATTTTCTCCCATATTTTAAAGATAAGGCCACTGAAGCAAGCAAAATTTAATGACTTTGAAACAACATGTCAAGGTCACATAGTAAATAACAATGCAAGGATTTCCATCCAATCACTCTGGCTTCAGAAATCATGTCACTTCCTATAGTAAATAAATAGTATTGATTTTTAGGGCTATAAATATATCTGTAGCCTGAGTACATTTATCCCATAAGATTGCCATTCTTCCCTAGGCAAGCCTAAAGCATATTTTATATTAACCAAAATAACAGACTAACTTATGCAGAATGGTGAATTCAGAGGGAAACAAATCCCACAGCTATTTTTGGTATATGATATTCAAACAAAACCTCCTTCATTTGAGAACTATTAATATAAAGCAAACACTTTTATCTAAGCAGTTAAAAGTTACAGTATTCTTTCACTGTTGTGGGGGCTGGGGGGAAGAGGAGGATTAGTTACAGCAATTGATATGGGCAAGAGTTGTATAAAGGGCTGGGTTGAATGTACAGTACTGTGTCCCTTTGGAAAACTTAGATACAGAGTTCAGGCAAAGAAAGTCCAAGGTAAACATGGAAACCTCAACTACTAATGAAATCACCAACACAGACACATCTTGGTAAAAGAAATATACTTGTATTACAGTATTTACCTCCAACATAATTTTATGAGCAAAATGGGACACATTAACCATGGAATTTAAATTTATGTCTTAAATCACTTAATTTTCAAAGTCATACAAATTATCTGCAAAATATTTTTCCTTTGTTGTTGCTATTTTCTGAAGTGCCAAGGACTGAAGTCATTAAAATCCATGCCTTGCATATGCTAAACAACTAGTCTACCACTCAACTAAAACAAGTTTAAATATTAATAGGTGGGCAAGAAAGACAGAGGATCACATGTTTTCTTTCCTACATAGCTCTAGACTTGGTAAGGGGGGAAAGAAAGAGAGGAAAGCTGAAGAGGGGAGGGGGTTGGGGGAAAGGAAGTGGATGAGGTAGGAGGAGGGACAGGGAGTCTCTAGGGGACAGATATAAGCAAAGTATCTGAAAGTACCATAATTTGACATATTATTGTGTGCTCCAAATACAATAATGATTATGGATGGAATCAGAAGCAACCCAATTTGAGAAATTTAAAGCCTTTAAAACAGTAGTGAAATAGGTTATCTTCTTGGCAATAATGAGCTTAGAAACCCGAAAAAGCTACTTCAATAGGATCAGAAACCTTACTAGGTAGGTTATCAAACCTGTCAGGTGAGAGGAGAAAGGAAAGAGGGGAAACCAAACTAAGCCAATTCACATAATACTGGCAGTAAAATATTGACAAAAGAATTATAAATAAAGTAATTTATTCAAGCAGCAGGGGGAGCTAAGGCATTGCCTTACTTTAATCTCTGAGCACAGAATGGCTTCAGATGCTATGGAGAAGATTCTTTTTAAAAATTCCAAACTTGATGCATTATTTTTATCATTATATGGCATTTCAGTTTTTAATTATGCTGTACCATATGATTGGAAAAAAGTTGATGATGTGGTACTGTTAAATTGTTTGAAGGATGTTTTAAACTTGACACACCCGACATAAGCAATAGTATTACCTCAGAAAATTCATTAAAAGTGAGTAACCCTTATTATTTAACTACTGCAGCTGTACACACCCAGGGAAAGATATGTAGTGCAAGTATTATTTAGCATTGTTAATTGTTATTAATTAAATGTTAAAGGATAATAAATTTAAAGAACTCAAAAGTCTACCAAATTCTCTGTGCTTCAAGAGAGAAAAGTGGTTTTTTTTTTTTATCAAAAGATATGAATGAAGAGGAAGAGGAAGAAGGGAGGTAAGAGAGGGGAGAAGAAGAGAGGAGAAGGAAGAGGGAAGGGAAGAAGGAAGAGAAGAGACAGATAAGAGGAAGGGGAGGGAGGCAGGGAAGAGAGCCAGCTAAAAAGCCTGCCTCACTGAAGACCAAATGGGCTTCCTGACCACTCCTTCCCCTTTCTAATCCGCTCCTCACACTATAATCAAACTGATCTTTTTAAAATTCAAAGACATTTACTTTCTTACTGTTAGGGAGCCTGGAAGTCCAAGGTTAGGGTGCTACTGTGTTTGGGGCCTGGTCAGGGCTCTTCCTATCTTGAAGACAGCTACCTCTGCATTGTACCCTTATATATTCTCTCTCCTTATCACACCACATTCTTACTAGATTAGAGCCCTAGCCTTATGAGTTATTTATCCTTAATTATCTCCTAAAACCCTGCCTCCATGTACAATCCCATTGTACCTACTACATTTTGAGTGCCATACAACTCAGTTCACAATGTATCATAATACTATAAATAAAATATATATGCTAATAGTAAATAAATGGTAACACAAAATACTAAAAAGTTATGAGTAAAAGATATTTTAAGGTTATAGTCAAGGGAAGGTATTGCCCAAATAATACAGCCAGAATTAATATGAACAAATTGTCTAAAATGTAAAGGAGACACTGGAGAGACAGCTCAGGAGTTAAGAGCACTTGCTATTGCGGAAGATCTGGGTTTGGTTCTCAGCACTCACACAGCTGCTTACAACTCTCTGTAACTTCTGTTCTACTGGATCTGACCCCCTCTTCTGGCCTCTGTGAGCATAACACATGCATGTGATGCACATATACACATGCAGGCAAACACTCGTACACATACATTTAAAAAAATCTTAAAAGGTAAAGGAATTATATGATTGAACAATCAACGGAACATCTGCTAATCACGTTCATGCAGCCACTGCATTAGCAATGGAATGATGACATGACGATGGCACAGGTCACAGGCTGGCAAGGGAGAAAAGAGTCATGACCTAATCATCAGTTTTTTTTTTGTTTGTTTGTTTTGTTTTTTATTTCTGTAATGTGTATGAATGTACTGTCTGCATGCAAGTGTGTGCACCCGTGTCGTGCAGTGCCGCGGAGGTCAGAAGAGGGTGTCGGATTCCCCTGGAACTGGAGTTCTCCTGGAATTGGAGTTTCAGACGGTTCTCAGCCACCATGTGGGTGCTGGGGATCGAACCCGGGTCCTCTGCAAGAGCGTCGGTGCTCTTAACCGCTAGGCCATCTCTGCAGCCCCCTAATCATCAGTTTTATAGTGAATATTGGACTAGTCTTCAGGTGTGTTTCCTCCGCTCCCTGGAACTGGATACCTGCCCTTACAACTCTCTGAACTACAAGAAACACTGATTAATGATCTTTATTAAAACCAGTGCACAGCTTTAACTCTCAACTGAGATTTTTTCATCAGTTTGTATACCACATTTGGATAAATATAGGAGTCAAGATTCACATCCCAGCATCCTCTAGAATCATGTGATATTCAAATGTACACTGAAGGTAGTGTCTGGTTATCTAGGTCACCCTGCAACATTTAACATTAATCAAGGCTCCTTTTATTTCCTGGAAGATATTTGTCCCTTGACTTCTTTACTGCTAATCCTAGCTTTCAGTGCTATCTTTTCAATACTCTTTTAGCCTGTGTGATCTTCTGTTTTTCACACTAAACCTATACATGATCTGGTCCTGCTCTCTCTTACTTCATACACACAACAAAGGTGATTGTAACTACACCCCTAGTGCCAGTCGCTAGTTATATGCTGTCAATTATAAACTTTTATCTCACCAAAATCACCTATCCATGCAACCACTTCTTAATATGCAAGAATATTCTACAGTCATATAAACCTGAACATGCCCAAAATATAATAAAAGTGAAACTGATGGTACTAGTCCCACCATAGTATCCCACAGAGATACTTTCTTTTTTTTTTTTTTTTTTTTTCTTTTCAAGGCAGGGTCTCCAGAGATACTTTCTGATAATTTATTTTAACATACTTTTAGGAGTTTTATAGTTATTTTGCTTGTGATTTTAGTTCTTGTCCACACTTCATGAAGTTCAAGTTTGAGACAGGGCAGATGTCCTCTTTTCTTCCTGTAGACACCACATATTACTCAAAACTCCATTCTAAATTCCCAATGCATGCCAGTGGTTGAAAACCTGAACCTCAAATGTCCCACCTTCTCTTATAGTCCAATTTTCATATATAGCTTAGCTTCCACCAAGGATGAATCCACTCAATATCATAATGATAGCCCAGATCCCATCAAGGATGAATCCACTCAAAATTATTAAAACTGAGATTATAGCTATCTGTGCTGTTTCTTATAACAAGTTTGCCTTGGGGATAGGGTTCTTGGCTATTCTATACCAAAGGTCACAGCAGTGCCAGTGTCCAGTTCCTTGTTTCTGTCAGGCCTGACAGGCAGACTGTGAGACTTCCATATTCCATTAACAGTCAGAGCCAACAATGCTTGATGTTGTTTCCCTGGTTTCTCGATGCTCTATAAGGTACTGAGAATTCTTTCATATCTTCATGGAGTTTGGAGGACAGTTTCCTCAGCCTGGAGAGAGCCCAGAGAGGGAATCCTTTACATAAAGCCAAATTATAACCTCAGGATATAATTTATGGAGAACTAGCTGCTGTTCATAAAAACGCATAAGGAATGCAGGGTGGAAATCCCCTGAGCATCTCAATTTGGCATTCAGTAGAAGGAAAGGAAAAAACTTCCCCTTGGAGTTCAGGGGGAATTTCTTAAATTAAAAAAATAAAAACTTATAAAAGAAGAAAACATAGAAAGGACAAAATATCATCTAAATAATATTCTGAAGCTCTGATTCATCAAAAGATATAACAAAAGTGAAATCTAAGTTTGTAAAATAGGAAATAATACTTGAACTACAATGACCAACAGATGATGAATATTTAGAATATATCCATTTTAAAATTCTGAGTTAAAACAGCCTAATTAAAAATATGCATGAAAAAAAGTCTTCACAGAAAATACAAATTTTGTTCCTGAAAATGTCTGATGAGGGGGTGAACCACAGCAATGATGAGACACCCATGTTCACTGTGTTTCATCTGCGAACAGCTGAGAACTTCCCAATCATGTGCAGCATGTATATGTCCTAGTGACGCTGCAGCCCAACTTCTAGAGCTATCCTTGCACAGCTGCCATGACAGGTACAAGAAAGCCCATCACAGGACTGCTTTGAGGGGCAAGGCAAGATTCCTTCAAAAGTCTACTGATAAAGGAAGATAAATGGTGATAAAGGGTGACAGATTAGTGCACCGTCAAGACTACAAAAAGTGAAAACAAACTAAAGCCATACTTCATAAGATGATAGTAATTTTTAAATTTAGTTATTATTTCATTTACAAGAAGTACAGAAAATAAAACACTGCTTCTACATATGTAATTGTATATTAACTTCAAAAGGTAATACATAGTGATAATTTGATAGGCAAAAAATTAGAATCTTCAGCAAAACACTGATGAAATTGTTTTTAGTTTTCAATTATTTTATGATTCCTTTAATTTAAAAGATCATTTAATGTTCATCTTTAATATTTTATGAAATACATATATTTACAGTGTGCAAAATATGTTTGTATAGTTTAAAAATAATTTAAGGAAAGCAAATGACAACAACATGCTCACTGCCCTAATAGGTAGCTACATATCACATTGCCACAGAAGCTTCTGATTTCTAATTGCATTCTACTCTTGCTGTGACACTCGAGTATTCTTTTGTCCTGTGTGTGTGTGTGTGTGTGTGTGTGTGTGTGTGTGTTTTTCTTTGAGACAGGGTCTCCCTGGAGCCCCAGCTGGCCTGGAACTCACTATGTAAACCAGGCTAACCTTGAATTCACAGAGATCTGCCTGCCTCTGCTTCCTCCCGAGTGCTGGGATTAAAGGTGCACACCACCAAGCTCAGCCTTGCCTTGTTTTTTGTTTTTTGTTTTTTGTTTTTTGTTTTTTGTTTTTTGTTTTTTGGTCTTTTCGAGACAGAGTCTCCTTGTAGCCCCAGCTGTCCTGGAACTCGGTCTGTGGACCAGGCTGGCCTTGAACTCACAAAGATCCTCCTGCCTCTGCCTCCCAAGTGCTAGTATTAAAGGCGTGCGCCACCAGGACCGGCCCCTTGCCTTGTTTTTAATGGTTTTTATATGTGTAAATTTTATTTCATATGTATTTTAGTATATGAAAATTAATATAATTATAATTGTATAATAAAATATAAATGTTTATATATAAATATACTTTATTCTATAAAATATTTTCAATAGCCTACACATATTTGTATGATGAGTACTTTGTACAAATTCACAACAGAAATCAGATTGGAGGGTACCTGGGATTGGGCAGGACAAAGGGACATGAGAAATTTCTGGATAATAGAAAAGTTCCAAAACTGTTGGTGGCAGAAGTTGTACAACTAAGAATTATTGAATTATATTCTTGCAGCAAGTAGATTTTATGGCTCACAAATCATATTTTATATATATATATATATATATATATATATATATATATATATATACACACACACAGTGCCTCATCTGGGAAGCCTGCCATCTCTGCCAGTCACATCTCACATCACAGTGCTCATCAGACCCAGCTACATTGGCCCTATTTTCAGTTGAGGTTTAGGGTTCCTGTGTCAATCGCTTGTCTTTACTGTCCTAATACATCACAGCAGAGTTCAAACTGTTCTGTCCACTGCAGACATACTACCTAGATGAATTAGGCCTGAGCAAATTATTTCAACCTGTGTTCCAGTTTCCTCATCTTCAAAGAGAGATGATAGATTTTCTTCCCAAAGAGTTACTCTATAGAATAGATAATATGAATAAAGTAAAACACAGAAAATGGAACTGAATGAATAATGAATGTGAAAAGGTATTTTGCATAATCACTCACTAGGGAAACAGTAAGTAAAACTATAATGGTATGTTGATATCCATCTAACTGAATGGCTAAAATCCTAAACACTGAAAATACTAACTATTGGCAAAGATGAAGAGCAAATGGAAGTCTCATATATTTCTACTAAAGGTGAGTGCTTCCTCTGGAAAACTATCAAAAATTCCTTTAAAAAGTGAAATACAGGGCTGGAGAGATGGCCTGGTGGTTAAGAGCACTGGCTGCTCTTGCAAAGGACCTGGGTTTGTTCCCATGACTCACATGTGGGTAAAAACCATCAGTAACTCAAGTTCCAGCAGATCCGATGCCCTCTTCTGACCTCTGTGGGCACTGCATGTTATGGGATACACACACACACACACACACACACACACACACACGCACATATATAAAAATAATAATTTTTTTTCTTTTTTTTCTTTTTTTTTGTTTTGGTATTTTTTTAAATTTATTTTTATTGATGCTTTCTGTATTTCATACATCATTTTCCAATTCAGTTCAGGCATATATCCCCTTCCTTTCCCCCCCACCCCATCCCTACCCATCGCAGATCGTGCATTCTGCCGTAAGTTTTCTGCATCTTTCTCTGCTTTTTTTGTTTTGTTTTCATTTTTCTTTAACAATAGGTGATAATTTGTGAGTACAAGCATCCTTCATGTAAAACCTTAATTTTTTAAAGTAAAATATATCTACCCTATATATATACACAAAAATATATAATATATGTACATATCAAAAAAGAAATAAAATAACAGGAAGAATTTTACAAAATTTCCAAACATCAGTTTCTTATATGAACTCACAGCAATGGTAGCAACAAGAACAACTCTCATGTAAGTTCAAGTCAGATGCAGTCCCAACACAGACATGGAGAAGTGGCTAAGACACCCAAGCCTTACTTGAAATATTGGCAACTGATGGCAGCTGGGAAGAGACTTAGTCTCCTTTAAGGGTGAGACTCTTCATATGTTGGCAAGCTGCAGTGGATGAGCCCACATCAAAGGACATTTGGGGACACAAACTTGACTCTTCAGGCCTTAATATATAGAATTTATTGGCTTTTAAGTCTTAAATTGTGTGTTTTGCAATAAACAATTTTTCATTGCTATATTAAAAAATCAGTTAAAAAAAGATTATTTAGAATAAGCACACATGGAACTTAAAACTAGGATGAGAGCAAAGGTCCCTCAGGAGAAAAAAAGAAAGAAAGTGGTGAAATGGAAATCAAACTGTAAGGAATTATACTGGGAAAATGTGAGGCACAAAGGAATGCATGCTATTTTATTTCATTTGAGAGAAGGGCATGAACAAATGATGCTAGCCTGTGCAGACAGACGTCATTACAGCAGTTGCTGCTTTATGAGAGAAGGTCATGAACAAGTGATGCTGGCCTGTGTAGACAGACATCACTACAGCAGTTGCTGCCTTATAAGAGGAAGAATTTTTTTTTTCCTGACAAGTACAAAAACAAATTTCTGGGGAAATTAAAGTGTTAAATATCTTGAACTAGCTCATATCTGCAGTGGTATTAATGAGGTGTCCCCCAAAGGCTCAAGGATTTGAACATTTAAGGCCAGCTGGTGGTATTGCTTTGGTAAGGTCATGGAATCCCTGTGACAGGTGTGGCCTGGCTAGAGGAACCATGTCACTGGAAGAGTTCAAAGCCTTGTCCCATTACCAGTTTTCTCTCTGCTTCCTCTCGGTGCTTGAAGAGGTGAGTGCTAAGTTTTCTGGCCTAGCTGCCTCCTAGCATGCCTCCTCTACCGTGATGGACTCATCCCTCTGGAAATGTAAACCCAATAAAGTCTTCCTTCTGTAGGCTGCCTTGCTCATGGTGTTTTCTCATAGCAACAGACAGTAACTAATATAATATATGCTGGGCGTGGTTGTGCATACCTTTAATCCCAGCACTCTAGAGTCATTAGAGGCACTCAGCTCTTTGTGAGTTCATGGACAGCCCCATCTACAAAGCGAGTTCCAGGCCAGCTGGGGCTACAAGGAGACCCTGTCTCAAAAACACCAAAAAAACACCCCAAAATAATATTAGAGCTATAAAATTTATGAAATTGTAAGCAAGTTTTATTCTATGTAAATTATACACATTAAAATGTTCTTAGTGTGAAAAGTTTTAGCTTTTTGTCCAATTAAAATGTTATGTCACCCAGGCTGTATCATGGAGGCCAGTACAAGAAGATCAAGACAGGACACATGTTTACTGGACCTCATTTGGGTTACCGTGGGAGGGAAAGATCCCAGTGTGGAGCACAAGGGCAAGACTTATGGTTGTTGGGCTTGCCAAGGAGGAACCTTCAAACATGGAAAACATGACATCTTTTAGCCAAAAAAAATCCTCCAAAAAAATGTAAAGATATAAAAATAAATGAAATCACTTTCAGTTGTCACTTTAATGGAAAAAATGTTAGGTCAGTTTTTTTTTTTTTTTTGTTTTGTTTTTTTGGTCTTTTTGAGACAGGGTCTCCCTGTAGCTCTGGCTGTCCTGGAACTCACTCTGTAGACCAGGCTGGCCCCGAACCCACAGAAATCCGCGTGCCTCTGCCTCCCAAGTGCCAGGATTAAAGGCGTGCACCACCACGCCCGGCATTTATTTATCTCTGTATGTGTATCAATGTACTGTCTGCATGCAAGTCTGTGCACCCGTGTCGTGCAATGCCGCGGAGGTCAGAAGAGGGTGTCGGATTCCCCTGGAACTGGAGTTCTCCTGGAATTGGAGCCTCAGACGGTTCTCGACCGCCATGTGGGTGCTGGGGATCGAACCCGGGTCCTATGTAAGAGCGGTAGGCGCTCTTAACCGCTAGGCCATCTCTCCAAAAAGCATTTAGCACACAGTCATGGATGTAGGAATAAGTGCGTATATGTGTGGATATAGCCACAGCATTCCTTACTATAAATCTCTTTGATGTTAGCAATACTCACCTCAATCACTTGATTCTCAAGGTAATTCATGAAGCAACCAGAACTCGCTATGCATTTTCTACATTTCCAGCAATGGAGAATACTTGTTTCCTCTTGATCAGTATGTTTATTTGGCAACTCTTCATTTCTTTTCATCTGTGGGAATATTAAAAGGTTTTAGAATAATAATTTACAGCAGACAGACTTGATTTCTAAATCCTCAGTGCAGCAATAGCTTCAGGTAGAAAAGAACCATCTTTTATCTGGTAGTGTAGACTCCCTAGTTCCCCTACCTTCTGCAACCTGAACAAAAATCAGAGTGTTCTGTGACATAGCCTACTGCAAGATTTTACAGTAGGCTTGACCACAGGCAGGGACTTTAAGCATCCCTTTCAGTACTAACAAGGGTATTTAACTTGATGCTCAAAACACTTGAAACTGATTCTGATTCTAAGCTGGAATTCCTTAAACCTTTTGTATAAATTCCTTACTTCGAACACTTGAGTGGGCATGCCTAGGCAGACCACCCTTTTCTCTAGTCAAGATAAAACATTTTTTTTTACTCATTATTCACTGTGTGGAGAAGCTACAGAATTCTGTAAGGTCACCAGATTATTAATATTATAGAAAGTGACCACTCTGGAGATTAGCATAGTGAGTTCTGTGAGATGAAACAGGTTCACCAGGTTCAGAATACTATAACTGTCTAACGTAGAAAATTCTACTTAATTCTGATGATGTTAATACATTGTTAGTGATTATCAGCTTATTTTCTTCTTCTAGCCTATTTTATGTCTCTCACTAGTAATAAAAAAGCAACAGCTGAAGAGCAAATTCAACAAGTTACTATAGTGGTTTTAAGAGTCTTGACAGGGCCTGTGAGATGGCTCAGTAGACAGACACTTGCTACCCAACCCTGAAGACCTCAGTTTCACTGCTGAGACCACATGGTAGAAGAAGAGAACCAACTCCCTCAAGTTGTCTTTAGGAGTTCATAGGAACATTATGGCATGTTTCCACACCATTTAAAGAATCATGGCAAAGAATTACAAATATTCTTATAAATAGGGTATTAGGATTAAAATGAAAATAAAATGCTTTACTTCTTAGTGAAATTGGAAGGGCTTATTCTAATTGATGATGAAGCTCTTTATGTGGAATGCAGTAACTTCTACTTTACATAGTATTCAGTGGAGCAGTTTATTCCATCTTGTGACTGATGCAAACTTTACGATTCAGAACAGGTCCACTGATTCCAATCTATTTTTATACTGTTCTCTCAATAATTTGGGGTAAGAGTTACACATTAACATGTAATGATCCATGATATGTATAGTGTATTTAATTAATATCCTGTTTGGTAGTTGTTCATCACAAAGAAAAAAAATGTTAATTGATTAGACTCCCTACCAGGGCCTGTGGAGTTCCCTGGTCATGTTTCATTCGTTTGCTCTTTCAGTTTCCATTCATACAATATTTATTGAAAGCTTAATATATGCTGGACTCTGAGTCGAACTCAGAGAAAATGAAGATGTATGAATTTTATTTTTTCTGCTTAGAGGTGCCCATTATGCTATATTTATGGATTAGTAGTTCTCTTACTCCGCACATGACAATTGCTTTATGAACTTTAAAAAACAGTGAGCCCAGGTTCTACTCAAGGAAATTTTACGTTATTCTACAATGAACAAAGAGGAGTGTGGTTTTATAAAAATGGAGATGTGAATATACATATAATTAAACTGCATCAGCTATAAAGAAGAGCCACAGGAGAGGGAACTTAGAACATAAGCAAGTCTAAAGGATTTAATTACAATAGTTGTACATGACAGCACATTTGTATAATCACGGTACTTGGGGGACTAATGTAAGATCAACAGTTTGAAGACATCCTCAGCAACATAGTGAGTGCTAGGCCTGAGCTACAGAAAAAGACCTAGATAATTCATATTCATTCATATATATTCTCATTCCTCTCTCTCTCCCCCCCGCCCCCATTATAATCAGGCTAGTAGACACAAAAACCTCTTCTTGAAGTCAGCCCAGCTGTGATCTCCCAAGCAGTTCTGCCTACCATTGACTGGCTCAGGTTCAGAAGCCATGGTAAGCTAGCAGACGACTATATTTAAAGTACAATCTCAACGATCACCATATAATCTGTAATGGTCTACCCTATTCTTTCTTCAATGTTGAAGTCCCCATCTTCCTTGGTTAATTTCTAGAGCCCTTTTTGTATCTCTCTGTATCCTTCTTAGCATCTTTAACCCTCATCTTTGTAACCACTAATTCTCAGCCAGGAATGGATCCTTCAGGGAAAGGTCATGCCAGAATCAACTACAGAGACACTCCATATATGCCTATGTTCCCCAAGTCCAGGATCCTGCGGTCTCTCTCAGGTGTTCTCTCTGTCTTGTTACAGTGCAACAATGTCCCACAGAGATTCCAGCACATCCTCGCTGACTACTGAAAACTATATTGTCTGACAACTCTTCCATATTAATGATAAATCTTTATATCTGGTTTTTATCTTATTCCAAAGATCTAAACCAATAATTTCAACTTCTAAATGTCAAATCCACATCTTTCTAAAACCCTCCACTAGGAATTTTGTACCTTGATTCAGTGTAGATCAGTGTAAATCTATAAACAGCTACTAGTTAGAATTAGTTATTGAGTGATTGAAATTGAAAACTGATAGTAAGTATAACATATTCAATGTATTTTGAAGACTTTGTAGCAACAATACGAAATATATCAGTAATTTTATACTAACTACATAATGAAATGGAAATATCTATTTTTTTGAGACAGGGTCTCCTTCTAGTCCCAAGTGGGTTAGAAATCATTATGTAGCCACAACTGGCCTCTGAGATCTGCCCAACTCTGCCTCTTGAGTGCTGAGATTAGAGACATGTGCCACCACATTCAGCTGACAATATCTTAATAGACTAGTAGAGAGTATTATATTTAATTTTGCTTTTATCTTTTCCACTATTTTATGTATATGTGGAGTGTGTGTGTGTATGTGTGTGTACAGAGAGACCAGAGGTCAATGTCAGGTGTCTTTCTTTACTGCTTTCTACCCTATTTTATTTAACATTTATTTACTTATTTATGAGTGAGTGTGTATGAAGCATGAGCCATGACACATATGTGGAGGTCAGAGGACAATTTTATGGAGTTGGTTCACTCTTTCTATCATGTGGGTTTGGGGAATTAAATTCAGGAAGTCATGCTCAGAGGAAGGTGCTTTTATGCAGTAAGCCATTTTACAGGCCCCATGCCTTATTTTTTCAGACAGTCCTCACTGAACTTGAAGCTCTCTGATTGACCTCTCTGATTCTGACTATCTTGCCAGAAAGTGCCCAGAATCTTCTTGTCTCTGTCTTCCCAGTGCTGGGATTACAAGCACATGCCAACATGCCTGGTTCTTACATGGTGGTGAGGGCACAAATTCAGATCATCCTGTTTGTGTGAGAAGCAGTCTGCCAAATGAGACATCCCTTAGCTATTCCTTCTTACTTTTTAAATGTGGCTTCGCAGATAAGACTTGCACCACAGTCTTATTGGACAGTCCTAGTGTAGCTCTTCTGACTCCAGGTCTTTAAACAGTTGGCTATTTTCTCATCACTGAGATCTCAGCTCAGTATTATCTCCTCAAAGATATGACATAAGGAGAGTTTAGCGGTATATCATTGGGCCACAATCCAGAAGCTTCTATTTCAATATTTCTACTTAAGACTCATAAATTTGCATATTTAGTTAATCTAATAACAAATTCTGCTACAGGTGATCTGTTGACTACACAATTAAAATACTTATCTTTAGAATATAAGCTAAGGCCCCTAATATGTCAAAGAAAGAAACAAAACCAACAAAACAGGCACTTTGATAGCATAAAGGGACAGTTGTGATGGAACTGTTCTGTATTTGACTGTGGTATATCACATGAGTCTAAACATGTGGTAAGATTACAAAGAGCTAATAACCATGCATACCAATCAGTGGATAAAATTGGTGAAATATGAACAGAAAGATTACTAAATGGAGGTGTGTCCAGTCTGTGGAAGATGGGCCACATCCAGC
This sequence comes from Rhizomys pruinosus, assembly GCA_009823505.1. Taxonomy (NCBI): domain Eukaryota; kingdom Metazoa; phylum Chordata; class Mammalia; order Rodentia; family Spalacidae; genus Rhizomys; species Rhizomys pruinosus. Next base: position 1,155,278 of record VZQC01005889.1, read on the forward strand.
TGTAGACAGCCATTACTGAGGCACAACATAAAATCATAAGCCCACATAAACTGCAACTTTTTTTAGGGATTTTTGTAACTCAATCACTAAGTTTTGGATCATGAACTCTGTATATAACATGGGAAAATGTCACAAGATTGGTCACCTGGCATGGTTTCTCTCTGAAGGTATAATTCACAATTCAAGTTTGAATTGAATTGCTTTTAAAAGTTTAAAACTTAATGCAAAAAGTATGAACTGTGAAATTATTTTGTAGGGGCTGGAGAGATGGGCTATTGGTTAAGAGCATTGACTGCTCTTACAGAGGACCTGGGTTCGATCCCCAGCACCCACATGGCGGCTGAGAACCGTTTTTAACTCCAGTTCCAGGAGAATCCGACACCCTCTTCTGACCTCGGCAGCACTGCACTACATGGGTACACAAACCTACATGCAGACAGTACATCTGTACACATATAAAAATATATAAATAAAATTTAAAAAGAACTGCTTATTTAAAAAATTACTTTTGTGACATTTTTACCAATTAACTCTCCTGAAATACTTGTGTTATTTTTGGTCTTATTTTCCCTCATTTTTTGGCTGAATACTTTCTGAATACTCCTACACAGATAATCTAACAGTTCCCTAAAAATCATTTTCTTTTTATCTTCAGATCTCTTCCTGTTATATCGTTTTGTTTTCCCATAACATTTGTTAACGGAGTTCTTATCCTTTAAGGAATAGGTCAACTTTTAGTTTTGCAGACCAACTCTAGGAAAATACAATTACTCTCTCCTCTGTGTTCCACAGAACTTTGTACACACTTCCATAGCAGCACCAGTAAGTGGTATCATTCTTAACTTTATGAATATATTTCTTATCAGTTCAATTTTGGGTTAATAAAAAGCATTCCCTACTCATTCTATAGTCAGGTAACAAAATATAGTATGCAAAATCAAAAAGGACTCTCAAGTGGGAAGAACCAAACTGGAGTCCTTTAGCAATGGACAAGAGGAGCCTAGTGGGAAAGGCCCACAAGGCCTTGAACTTGAAAGGGGAAGCAGATGGTTACCACAGAGAGCTATTTATAAAAGTGAGATGGGTCTGGCAGATAGATTATGTTAAAAGACAGGATGAAACATTATGATCAAACCCTTTTTTAAAAAAGTCATGTATGTTGGCCACAATCTCAAATCTACCTCCAACTCAACACCCTAGACCCTAGATTTGGCTTCTACTACACAAGGAACTATGTAAGTAACTGTGTCTGTCTCTGAACTCTGTCAGCATTTGGAGTCTAAACATTGTTGGACAGCAATCACCATGGCCTTATGGCCTTATGATTTCTTAGTCCAGCCTGCTCATACTCATGGATTTATTCTTGCTACACTTGCCTACACTCTGCTATTGCCATAATTGATACTTCTTGATGTACTATGCATTTGGAAAACAATGTTTCACTGAATTATACTTCTCAAATATTGAAACAATGTCATAGATAGGATACTCATGGAAATTATCACCATCAATAAAAATTCTCTTTAATAACAGGGCAATAATTAAGTCATAAGATCACAGGGAGGAATACAAATGTTTCAAAATTCCAGTTTTCATTTGAATTCATTTTGTTTCTGTTTGTTTTGTTGTGTTTTCCAAATTGGTCTTGACTTTATGGACTCAAACAATCCTATGGCCTTAGTGTCCCATGTAGTTGGGACTCCAAGTATGCAAAACCATGGCTGGTCAATCTATTTTTAAGCAGCCCATTATATTTGTTTTATTTTTTTGCTTATAGGCACTATCTTATACCTGTAGCCATCTGACTGTAGGATATTCAGTTGCTTTAAGACTATAGTGATAGAGGGCTCACTACATTATGTCTCTATGAACTAGAAGCAGTTTTGGAACTATCAAGAAATATCATTTTTTATGTCATTGAGAAGAAATATCCTTTTTGGAACTATCAAGAAGTATCACTTTTTATGTCTTTCTATATAGGACACAATAACCTAAAAGGTAGTCCACAACTGCTTTGCAGAATGGGCTTAGGAACCAGTGACTGTTTAATGGACAGAATATTGTACATAATATCACTGTTGGCAATACAGAGAAGATCATTTTGTAAAATCAACAGTACATCAGCCTACCTTATTGCTTCGATCATGGAAGAACTGGAATAAAAGGCACCTTGATACAAGTAAGCCACAGCAAAGAAGTACTAATAAAATTACAACAAATGATCTGTGATATATTATAAAAATGTAAGTGAATGAGTTCCAAACAATCACAAACTTTTCTTTTGAACCATTTAACGTATCAAGATACAAAAATCCTATGTTAAATAGAATTGAAGACACCTTTTAGTTATAACTATATTCCTGTAGAATTTATGGACCATATTTAGTACAATAGATATTTCTAAGCACAAGCATTGTTTGATGAAAGCCACTTTGCTACCCAGGAATCCTCTTACATTAGCTTTTATTCTTAATCAAAGATATTAAATATTTTATTTGTACAAATAGGAGAATCGGGTTATTTCCAAACTGTCAGTTTTATAATTCTATTAGTGTCAACTTGACACACCTGGGTTGAGGGAGCCTCAATTGGGGAATTGGTTCCATTGGATTGGCCTGTGGCCACATCTGTGGAGTATTGTCTTGATGGTCGAGCAGTGTGGGAGGGCCTGGCCCACAATGAGTGGTGCCACCCTGGGCAGGTTGTTGTATACAGTATAAGAGGGCAGGCTGAGCATGGGCCAGGGGAACAAGCCAGTGAACGGCATTCCTCCATGGCCTGTGCTTCAGCTACTGCCTCCAGGTTCCTGCCCTGAGTTCCCGCCTTGGGTTCCCTGAGTGATGAACTACGACCCAGGAGATGTGAGCTGAATAAACCCTTTCCTCCCCAAGTTGGTGTCAGTCAGAGTGTTTTGTCACAGCAATGGAAGACAAACTAGAACAGCTTAGTAGCCACATAGACTAAAATATCATCAGAACTTTCTGATTTATTTACTCTACAATTGTCTAAATCATAAATTACAGAGACCTCAATCTTCAATAACTGTTGAAGTGATAGAGTCAATTACAACATTTCTCTTTACTTTTTGGAGTTGATAAACTTTTTGTTGGAGAGCAATCCAACTTTTGTTAAGAAAAAGAAATTAAATGCCCAAACTATCTTCTTCCCAAATAGCAACCCTTCTCCTCTTCCCTTCCACTTCCCAGGGCTTCCTGGGTTCTTAGGTATTACACAGTTCACAACCAGCCTTACTGAGCATGGTGGTTTCCGTATGAAATGTTCCCCACAGGCTCAGGTGTTTCAACACTTAATCTAAACCTGCTGGTACTGTTCTGGATGGTTGTGGAATCTTTAAGAGGTAGAGCTTTACTGGAGGAAGTGGGGTTTGGGTCTTGAGGCTGTATAGACTGACTCCATTTCCTGCACTGTGTGAATGCTATGTGACCAGCCAGCCTCCTGTTACTGTCACCCTTCCTTCTCTGCTGCTATATCCTGGCCATGACTGACTGTCTCTCTCTGGAACAAACAAACCCTTTCTCCCCTGAGTTAATTTCCTCTGGGTGTTTTAGCACAGCAGCAAGAAAAGAAACTAAGACAACAAGAAAACATTATATAAATTTGACACTATAGTAGCTATCAGATATTTCCTGCTCTGACCCACAGGTACTTAAACCTCATACTTCAACTGAAATTGATACAACTTCTTCAGTTTTTCCTCACCTCTCCACTCTGTCATCTCAGGCACTTAGTCTTCAAAGCCTTCTTTCAAACCAAGTGATACCTTTAGGAATTATAAAATGTCAGTGGAGAAATGCATTCTGTAAGTTCTATATTCTGATTAATTTTGTCTATTTCAATTGCTTTTACTCCTTGGTAAAACAAGGAATGAATTTTAAAGATGAATGAAATTAGTGAGTATGCCCCACATTCTCAACTCCTGTACATTCCATATTTTTTTGAGGGAAATAAGAGCAAAAATTATAGACAAAATTAATAAGGTACAGAAATATGCTTTTGAAACTGTTATACACACATACACATGTACACACACACATACACACACACACATACACGCACACGTATTTATGTGCAACTCCAAATATCCCCCGCTTCCTAAAATTTCTATGATTTCCCCAAAGAGCATCATCGCTAGCCAAGGACCAAGTGTTTAATGTATGAGTTTGTGGGAGACATTTCATTTCCAATTGATCTGTTACCTAAGTTGCTGTTTTGTACTCATTGATAAACCGGGAATTACACTAATATACCCTAATATATAAGCAGTATCTCACCTACTTAATGTCTTACATTACCAAAGAATATCTTTTCAAAAAACTTTCATGTTTTATATATATGAGTATACTGTCTGTATGTATGTTTGTACAATGCCTGTGGAGGTCAGAAGAAGGTGTCACATCCCCTGGAACTAGAGTTACAGATGACTGTTAGCTACCCTGTGGGTGCTGGGAATACAACCCTGGTCCTCTGCAAGAGCAGCCAGTATTCTTAACCTCTGAGCCATCTCTCCAGCCCACCAAAGGATATCTTATACACAACTATATATACTGTTGAGTTGGAGGCAAATAGAGCTATTGTTTCCTCTTTGGGCACTGAAGACTATGCAAATATATAAGATATAAACCATATCTTAGTTGACCTATGAGTCAAACTGATTTCTGTATCCCACATGGTCTTTCCTGTGTAGGTGCACATCTATGATACTTCTTTATGTTCCCAAGTGTCCTCTATAAAGGCACTAAACTGGAAAGCGGCAACCTAAAAAAGTATCATCTTAATCACCTTTTAAAGGTTCTTTCTCCAAATATTTATCTTCTAAGATACAAGGAGTTAGATCTTCAGTATGTGAATCTGGGAGGAGGCCACAATTTGGCCTATGACCACCAACCATTATGTGCCTTCTGGGGCTATGTACTAGAAGGAATTTAGCACCATTAATGAAGCATCCTTAAAAAGTTAGAACATGAAATTAATCTAAACCAACTCAAGCATGTATATGTAAAAACTACTGTGTTTGTGATATGAATAACAAAGGGACATGTTAAATGACACCAAGAGCCAAATCCAGAATGTAGGAAATTCTATAGGATAAATTAGGTTTTTTTCCCTCAACAAACAGATTTTTTAAGAGGAAGGGAAACTTGATATTTAAGAGCTATATCTATTAGTCAAAGGATAGAGACAAGAAGAACACATTTTTAATATTCATTGAACATCATGGTGACTACAGTTAAAAACAGAGTATTGTTTTGTGTGTAAATATAAACAATATACATAGCATACATACCATATATAATACACGAAATTATAACATCACTTTGTATCACATGGATATATATACAATTATTATATGACAATTTTTTTTGGCCTTTTTGAGACAGGGTCTCCCTGTAGCCCCAATTTATAATATATAAATAAAAATAAAATTCAGAGACAGAGTAATGTGTGTCCAAGACAGACACAATAGAGAGAAAGAAAAAGAGGGAGAAAAGGAGAAGGAGAGGGGGAGAAGGGGAGGGAGAGGGGGAGAGGGGGAGGGAGAGGGGGAGAGGGGGAGGGAGAGGGGGAGGGAGAAGGGGAGGGAGAGGGGGAGGGAGAAGGAGAGGGGGAGAGGGGGAGGGAGACTGAGAGGGAGAGGGAGGAGAGGGAGAGAGGGAGAGAGAGGGAGAGAGAGGGAGGAAAGGGAGAGGGGGAGAGGGAGGGGGAGAAGGAGAGGAAAAGGGAGGGGGAGGGGAGAGGAGGAAGGGGAGGGTAAGGGGAGGAGGAAGAAGAGGGGAGGGGGTGGGGGAAGAGGGAGGGGGAGGGAAGAGGGAGGGGGGAAGAGGAAAGAGTGCCATCAAATACACTGCAGACCTTTGTTTTTTAAACAAGTCAACTCTGACAAAGATCCTTAAGACAACCAGAGGGAATCATATATAAACTATGTAGTCAACAAGCCCAGCCACGAGGATCTTAGGCAAATGAGCACAGTTGTGCTCAGGGAGATGGGCCTGTCTGTTGGAGGACAGTCCTATACAGCGTTAAAATGACTGATGGATAAACAAGGGCTCATTATTTCATTCTACATTTTGTGCTTTAGATTTACACAAGAAGTTTAAACAACTCAATAGAATATTCAGAAGAGGCATTTTCCTGCCTTCTACTTGGAGCTTAGGTCAGCACAGACTTCCTTATAATGTCCCTGACTCTTGATCACTCCACTAATCTACTGTTCAAGTGAGTATGATGTTCTCCAGATTTGGGTTTACCTAGGAGTCTCAGTTCCCTCTCTCAAGGTCTCTATCTCTTTCTTGTGTACCATGGACATTAAAATTCAAGTTTTCAGCCAAACAAGCTGGCAACTCTGCTCTTATACTAGGAAGGATCTACATCCAATGATCCTTGTTCCCCACCCCCTTGCTCTTTTTAGCTGCCAGGGTTCTCTCTCTCTTCCAAATTAATTTGGGCATCATAGTGGTATTTAATCAAATATTTCTAAAACGGTTCTACTTATTTGTAGCTTATATTTTTCTATTATCCTAATCAGAAGCCTCTACTTCTGTTAATTTCTGCAAGAAAACAAAATTCCAATTATTAGGCATGCCACTCAGAATTACAGATTGATCCTTAGGATTCAATCTGAAAACATCAGTAGAAGAATTTTTAAGAGTCCTGAAGGGAAGGGGGTAAAGAGGAAGAAAAGGGATTAAAGTGGACAGAGGTCAAAGCTTCCCTGGCTGGGCGTGGTGGTGCATGCCTTTAATCCCAGCACTTGGGAGGCAGAGGCAGGAGGATCTCTGTGAGTTCAAGGCCAGCCTGGTCTACCTAGTGAGTTCCAGGACACGCAGAGCTATAGGGAGACCCTGTCTAAAAAAGACCAAAAAGAAAAAATCAAAAAGAAAAAGCAGCAGATCATCTTTCCTTTCCAAATCAGATAAGAGAATTTGCCCTATATACATTATAAACAAGCAAATGGACAACTTCAAAAATTCAAGGTCAGAAATTATGGTTGTAGCCATCAGAATTTTATTTTATGAGAATATGAAATACTCTATACTGAAGGTGGAATCCTTTTTTTTATAAATTAATTTTTATTATTTATATTAATTTTATTTATTTCTGTATGTGTATGAATGTACTGTCTGCATGCAAGTTCGTGCACCTGTGTCTTGCAACGCTGCGGAGGTCAGAAGAGGGTCTCGGATTCCCCTGGAACTGGAGTTCTCCTGGAATTGGAGCTTCAGATGGTTCTCGGCCGCCATGTGGGTGCTGGGGATCGAGCCGGGTCCTCTGTAAGAGCAGTCGGCGCTCTTAACCGCTAGGCCATTTCTCCAGCCCCGGAATCCTTCTTTAAGATGCAAAACAGAGCCTATTTTCTTGGCCCCTTCACAGACTTTCCAGGTCTCTGCTGACCAGGCAGAATAAACTTCTCAATTTATTCCTAATATTTTGAGGAAGATATTTTATTGTCTAGAGTCTTGATATTTCTATGGATGAGACACAGGTGGGGAGCTGAAGACCAGAAAGAGTTCTCAGTTGGAGTGAAGACATGTTCTCCACAAAGGCCCTTACTGGAACTGGGGAGGCAATCACCATCATTTGCTGCTCTCCCTCCCTAGGGGCGTCTAGCTGCTGCACAACACGGGAAAAGCAGAACACGGAAGCAGCCACTATCTCCGAGACAGAAGTCAAGATCCATATTCAGTCCTGATCAGTTTTCATACAGTTAGAAATGCTCCTGTGAGCATTCCAAAAGCAAGAGTAAGTTCAGACTCCACAAAACTCTGCACATGCTATTATCTTTTTTAAAATACATTTTATTATTTGCTAATTTCATATATGAATCCAATTTATTTGATCATATTCATTCCCAATATCCCCCTTCAACTCCTCAAAGACCCCCACCACCAAGTTCCCCTCTCAGCATCATACCCTCTCTTTTGACCTACTGAGTCCAACTAGTCCTGTCCATATGTGTATGGGTATAGGGTCACTTACTGGAGATGGGCAATCTGCCAGAAACCGCATCCCTGAAGGAAGGTGGCTCTCTCCCAGCACCCAACAGCTGCCAACAGCTCCTCAGCTAGTAGTGGGGCTTTGTGAGCCCCTCCCCTATCCACACTGGAATTTTAACTGGCCTGATGTTCTACAGGCAGCATAGCCACTGTGTGAGTTTGCAAGTGTGATGTGGTTCTCTGCTCACTATACTACCTTACCATAGATACTGGTGGACTTTTTGACAGTTAAGTTTTGTATTATGTTTCTATGCTCTCTCTTTCACTATGGAATCCACATAAAAAATACCCAATATTCTGCTATTCTTAAAACTAAATCAGTGTCTACTTGCTGTCTCTATATACAGCTGCTCTGTACAGTTCTGTACAGGGCTCCCTGAAATTTAATGGTGCTCTTAAGGGTACAGAGATGAAAACATGGCTTCTGTTCCAAACTGGCAAGTTGCATGAGGTACTACTGTTTGTCATTCTGTGAAGACCACTGAAGTATGTAGGATTCAGCCCCTTTTAAATATTTCCAGACTCTGCTTTCCACAACCATTAATCATGTTAGTAAATCTAGAATCTATAGTTTTGCCAAGAAAATTTTATAATAATGAGTGAAGATCACTTAATGAAAGTAGATTGATACATTTTGCAAGTTTTTGAAGTATGTTGTTTTAGAATCACATGATTTGAGAGAGAAGCAGATGTATTTCTTCCTTCGCACAAATCTTACAAGGATTCCCAAATGTCTACCAGACAAAAGCAATGAAGGGATTAAATGTTCTACTTTTTTTTTTTTAGAAATCCTGAAAGACTAAAAGATTGAACACTATGATACAAAATCCGATATTCATGAAACTACTACCAATCAACTTAAAAAATTAATGTCATATGACAATTCCTTTCAGTAATAAATCTTCACTTGCTCAGCAATATTCTTGAGGCTTTGTTTTTAACTGCGTTATTTTTTATTCCTTCCTGTATATATATACAGCTCAGTTAGGGGAAGATCTGCTTAGGCTCAATGTTAAACAGATGAAGAAATGACTTCTGCCCACTTGTTCAGCTGTATGGTATTGATGTGCTGTTAGGCAACACAGTCAGCCTGTTTTCCCTACATCTAACAGGCCATTATGAGCTTGTTCTCTGTTTAGGGCTCTTCAAAGGGGACATTTGTATTCTTGGTACCTACTTATTCCATGGGCAAGGCACTGGTATAACCCAAGTAAAAGCTAATTATAGTTGCTTACTTATTATCTACAAAGTCCTTCCTGTCTCAGATCTCCAAATGCACCGTGGTACTCAACACAAACCCCACTTCTGCCTAGTGGCTTCCTGAACTTTTCTGGGTGCACAGGAAGTAAAAGATATCCTCACAGCTGTTGCACTGCAAAGCAGTGTCTGAAAGACAGAGGGCTAGCTGTCCAGTTAGCGGGCTGATAGAGGGCCCAGGTTAGAGGGAGTTCACTACAGGGAAAGAATGGAACTTCGTGGCCTGTGTTTATTGGCAGTCTATATACTGTGAGGCAGGTGTGGGATACACAAGGGCTAATGTAAGGGAATTCCTCTTAACCTAGAACTTAAGAACCATCTGTTTCATTGATCACTTCCTTATGGGTTTTATATTTTAGACTGTTTCTTGACTTCTGATCTCATTAATGGATTAGTGTTTTATAAAGGCACCGGTGGGGACTAGCTTGGGCCCTTTGCTATCCTCCAACCCTCTGTCAGGTGAAGATACAGCACTCTCAAGAGACTGGACTTTCTCATCAGATGAAAAACCCGTGGCACCTGCTCTTGCCTTTCCCACTCCTCAGAACTATAAGAAGTAAAATCTTGTTCTTTATAAATTATTAGGCCTTGGGTATTCTGTTACATAGCTGCACAAACAGACTATGACACTATACAATAAGCATGATATAGCTGTAAATATTTCAAGCCTAGAAACAAATGGAGAAAACAAAATCTTAAGTGGCATTAAATAAAATTTATAGGACACTGAGCTCTTTCCTATATAAGACCCTAAGATATGAAGCTATTTTATCTTTGTTCTCTTAGACTTAAAACATATAATCTAGAACCAAACTCTTATCCTAAATTATTATGAAAATGTATATTTGCATAATAATAATTCAAGTTTTGGTATGAAATACACTCTCAACCTAATACTGTTCCAGTAAGGTATGTGATCTATCAGGCAAATTCTACTTAATATAAAAATATCACCATGGTAAAAAAAAGGCAACTAATGGATTATAATAAAAATTAGTTTCAAAATGTTTAACATGAAAATGTACTTAATTCTAAGTGTTGAATTATATCTACAAGTTACACATTTTCCTTTTAGTCTACCCTTCTTAGAAGGCTGAAGGCATATTCCAAAGCTGCCATTATTCCAATAATGCCATATTTCCCCTTGGTGGTGTTGGATATTGAACACAGGCACTCACATATGCTGAGCAGGAACTGAATGAGCTACATCCCCAACTCTGGACTATTTTTGAAACTGTCTTCATAGTCATCAAGTAATCGTTTATTCTTTTTTAATATCTGAGTCCTAATTTTTTGTGCGTATGAGTGTATTGCCTACTGGTAGGTAGGTGCACCCTTGTCATGCAGTGCCTGCGGAAATCAGAAGAGGGAGTCAGATCCCCTGGAACTGGAGTAAGGGATGGTTATTAGCCACTATGTGGGTGCTGGGAATTGAACCCAAGTCCTCTGCAGAAGCAGTCAGTGCTCTTAACCACTGCCATCTTTCCAGCCCTCCTTTATTTTTAATAGTGAGAGCCATGTAGAAATTACACTGAGAACCATGCAGAAATCAAGCTTGAAAGCCATGTAGAAATCACACTGCCGAATTTAGCAAATAAAATAGTGCTCAAGTTGAGTTAGATTTTTTATTTAATAAAATAAAAATGAAAATTAATGCTTATAAAATGATATTTTATGAATTTTTGCAAGTTTCAAAATAATTATAAATAGCAGTAGTACTAATCAAGTAAATTTCCAGCCTCCTTAGATGACTATTTGGAATGATCACCTCTTTAATATAAACAGTACAGCATGTTTAGAGGTGAAGAATTTAATACTTTATAGTTACATTTTGAAGATGAAAACCAGATTTCTTCCAGAGTTCAAATAATTTTCTAGATATTACTTCACTCACTAAATATCTCTTTTTTCAGACAGCTTAGTGGAGGTGGTTAAGGAAAAAGAAATGTGTCTATTCCACCAGGAACAGTTAAGTCTAGGTAAAATGTCCTGTAAAATCTGTGTGATGTAGTTTGAAAAATTCAAGTAGAAAGTTTAGCTTTATGCTCCTTGATGAAAAGGCATTAAATAAATAAGTACAAAGTATTGCTATTACACATACAGATGTGTCATAAAATATTACAAAGGTCTATCGAAAGTGATTATTGAGGGGCTGGAGAGATGGCCTAGCGGTTAAGAGCACTGACTGCTCTTGCAGAGGAGCCGGGTTTGATCCCCAGCACCCACATGGTGGCTGAGAACCGTCTGTAACTCCAGTTCCAGGAGAACTCCAGTTCCAGAGGAATCTGAGACCCTCTTCTGACCTCTGCGGCGTTGCACGATACGGGTGCACAGACCTGCATGCAGACAGTACATTCATACACATACAAAAATAAATTTAAAAAATTAAAAAAAGAAAGTGATTATTATTGCATACTTGCCTGGAAGAATTTCTTCCTGACATATAGGGTTTACTTATTAAAAGAGTTTGAAGTGTCTTCAGATACCCTCATAAATGTTCTAGTTAACTGTGTGAAGAAAGAAACCTTGACTTTTAAAACAAAACTTTCACTTTGAAAACTCAAATTAAAAAATGAAAGGAACAACGTCTGAGAAGTAAAAGATCTATTGACAAAACAATTGGAAAGCAAATCCCCAGGAAACTGGTTAATTGTTTATAGCTGTGGGATAAGAAGACAATAATATAATACACAGGCAATTACTGTACAAGTTAATTTTCACTGAGTTGACTGTCCTAAATGTTCAATTCCTTATGCAGAAAGTAAAGTTGTTGCTCAATATCCAGGACCTAGAAGCAGGGCTCTTCCATTCTACTAATACTTAGGGTCTCTGCCATGATTACCAAGTTATTTCTAGGCTGCCAGTGGTTACTATATTTATATGAGACAGGAACGATTTAACATAGGAGAGACAAAGACTCTTCCCTCTATACTAAGACTCTCGGGATCATATTCGACAATGCAAATTATTCACATCCTTGTAAGTACTACTTTTAGGGACACCACTGTAGGGTTCTGAAAAGATTCAACTCTATTTTTTTAAAGAAAGATTTTTTTATAATGAGTTAATTAGAATCAGAAACTAACCGACACTCCTTGAGCTCTAAATTTTGCTTGAGGCTGAGAGATCAACTGCCTCACCAAAGCCAACACACTCGGTTAGACAAGTTCTAATACCAGCTTCCACAAAGCCTGCTTGGTTTTGATAGAATCGCTTTTCTTCGTGGGTGCCCCAGCTGTCTCGTCTATAAAACGGGATAATAAGTATCCTGCTTCCATCATGCTCCTTTGAAGTTAACTAATAAACACTCTTATGGGTGCACTTAAACCTATTAGATGCTACAAAAATATTGAGGGTTAGGTAAAACAAAACACAGTAATACCCATGTTATGGCTAATTACCATACTCATAACTTCCCCCAAGGGACCCTTGGACCCTGGGCTCAGCTCGGTTCAGACGCATCAGGGCTCACGCATCATCTCGGTCTGCAGAAAGTCTGCACAGTCCGGACTCAATACAGCAACAAAAGCAGCTGACACACCAGGACTGACATAGACCAGACAAAAGAAAGTGGATGGGTGCCGAGGGGCCGACGAAGGGGGCGTGCGCCGCCCCCAGGCGCGAGAGCTTGGCCGGGCCGAGACACGCCCGTGGGCGCCCCACCCCACCCCCCAGCGCTCGCGCTCGCGCTCCGCGGCCTCCTCGCCACGCCCCCGGCGCCACAGCCCGACCCGCTGCAGACCCCGGCCCGCTTGGCCGCGCGGTGGCCAGGCCGCCCCCGCTCAGGTGCGAAAGTTGAGCAGCCGCCACGCCACCTGCGGCCGGCCAGAGCGGAGCGTGTAGCTGGGGCCAGCGGGGCCGCGCCAGGCCGAGGCCCGCTTTGCTCCACCGCGCGCGGCCGGTCCTTACCTGCGTCCGCGTCCAGGAGCCACCGCTCCGCGCCCCCTCCCCGCCTGGCCGGCCGGGCTCCGAGCTCTCAGGCTGCGGCTCCCGTGGCGGCGTGGCCGATTCTACTGACGGGAAGCGACAGGAGCCAAACCCCGTGGAAAGCGCTTGTGCTGCGCCCAAGCCCGACCCGGCAGCCTGGGATTCAGCGCCCGCCCTGCTTGTCCCGCTTCTCCCACGAGCCGCGCGTGGGCGGCGCCGGGCCTGACCCTGCGTACACCCGCCAGCCGCGCAGGCCCCGCTAGCTCAGCTTGCGGAGCCGTGGGAAAGTTTGCCCCCACTGCCCATCAGAGCAACAGAAGTCTGTGCTGCCTGGTCCTTGCCAGCTCCTCTGGGGTGCAAGCTCCAAGCCCACCTTTGGGTTCCCTGCTAAAATCCACCTGCGTCCCAGATGCCCATCTCCACGCCTGGCTCTGAAGGTAGCAGCTCTACCTGGGTTTAGTTTTCCCTTCTGATGTGTCTGTGTGTAGCTTACCTTCTTATGCCTCAGGTTCCACTCATGCGCAACTGAGAATAACCAGAGGATATCTGACTCTTGACAAATTACATTTGGGAGCTGAGTTGGTGATGAGGTAAACCCAAGTGCTGTTCAGGAAGTGAAGGGGCCCTTTGGAGTAAGTGTTGACTAGTCAGCCTATAAAACTCTAGATTCGAAGCCGTTAAAATAGATGATCAAAAGACTGATATTTGGAATATGAAGAACAAGTGTTATTAGTTGGCTTCAGGAATGGAGATGGAAGCTAGGCTGGAACCCCCAAATATTGTACCTGCTAAATATGAAAGTTTACATTTGCCTAAAGTGGCCTATCTGGGGTAATTTGCAATGATGTGTTCTCTAGAAAACAAAACTAAAACCGCTGGGATTAGCAGCTCACATCTGTGACCCGGTATAGGAGGCCAGCAGAGGATTGTCAATAGTTGGAGGTTACCATTCTAGGTCAGCCCGGCCTTCAGAGTGAGACCTTGTCTCCAAAAACAACAAAATAAGAAACCGAAAAGGACAATATCAGACAAAGATGTCATAAGAAAATTTCAAACCAAAATATCTATACAAAAAAATAAAAAAAAAAAAAAAAAAAAAAAAAAAAAAAAAAAAAAAAACAAGATAGTAGCAAACAAATCTAGCAACATAGAAAACGTATTTTACAATATGACCAAGTGTGCTTTCTCTCACCAATCCAAGTCTGGCACACCATACAAAAATAATACAACACCCCATTTTAATGAACTGAACGACAGTGACCAAATGATTCTCAAAAGGTGAAGAAAAGCTGAGACCAGCTAGCAGGTGGGTTCTATTTGTCCATTGGTTAAAGAATTAAAAGAAAAATGGCACAGTGCAAGTGAAAGTGTTTACCAGAAAACATTACCAACTAATCCTGTAGAAAAGGGGACCTGAAGAGCTGGAGAGGCCACCAACTGCAAGGGGGTTGGGGATTTTATTGGGGTTCAGGCTTTCCTACCCAGTGAGATTTCCCCTCCTTCCATTTTTCTTAAGGTGTCCCTGTAGCTTTTCTTGGGTCTGTCGCTCTGTAATTGTTGACTGGCTGGGGTGAGAATGGGTGCCACTACCTTCTTTGTTCTTTGTGATGTATCAGGTACAGAGTGACTCATTGCATGCCAGATGAAATGAGTTATATTTGGAAGAAACAGAAACTACTGTGATCAAAAAGCCATGAAGACATGGAGACTTTTTGCCTACGGCTGGAAGTAGAACACCATTAACCTCCTCCCCCAAAACTGGAGTTCTTCCGATCTCCCTTCTCTCATCCTAGAGGCCCACAGCCTCTAATAATTTGACAAAAATTTAACACCATTTCATGATAAACACACACTCACATAAGAGCTAGGAATTGATAGAAACTTTCTAAATCTAATAAAAGGCATTTATTAAAAGCCATTCTTAATGAAAAAATAAACACTCCTAACTAAAAGCAGGAATAAGGCAAGCATATCTATTCTTTCCACTTCTATTCAATATTGTATAGATTCTAGCCAGAGCAACTAGGCAAGAAAACTTTGAATAGCTAAGGCTAATAGAGCAAACACTAAAAAGAACTTTCAAAAAGCAAGTCTGGATAATAGGTCTCAGAACTGGAGGACAGCAGCACACAAGCTCTCAGCTCAATAGATGAAGTAACTCAAGCCAAAAATGTATTATCATGAAATATCAAATAACATGGATCAAAGAAACCTGGATAGCATCCAGAGAGAAAAAAAAAATAGGTCATTTATCAAGATCCAGAAGTCAGAATGGCATTGGATTTCTAAAAAAAAGACATGTTCTGAAGGAAAATTATTTCCAATTTTGAAATTGACAGAGGTTAAAAAATTGTCACATATGCAAGGTTTTCAATATTCCTTTCATACCCTTTTCCTCAGAAACTTAGTGGAAGGATTTGTTCTACTACAGCAAAGGTGTATAAAGGTTCTGAGAGAGGACAGGGAAAGGCATCCCGAAAATGGCTGTGGTGGGCAAAATGGACTCTCTACCACAAAATGTTCACACCACAGTCCTGGAAACCTGCAAACTTCTTGCACTATAAAGCAAAAGGGACCTTGCTTATGTAATTAAGTTTAGAGACCTAAATAGGAAGATTATCTTGAATTACCTAGGGAGGCCCAATCTCAGCATAAGAGCCTTTAAAAACAAAAACCATTCTCTATGGGAAGTCAGATGAGACAGCAGATGTCAGAGTGATTCAAAGCCCTAGAGGGATTTGACTTTGGCCTGGTGAAAAGTAGCCACATACAAAACACAAGGGAGGGATGCAGACAGCTTCTAGAAGAAAAGCTGGGCCATCTGGCTGCATTGGTGGGTGATACTTTTTTTTTTTTCAAAGCAATGAACTCTTAGAAATTCACATAGGTTGAAAACAGGCGTAAAAGAAGAGACAGCACAAGAAGGCTTGGTGTCTTCTGATTAAGGAATGTAATTTAAACTCTTCTTTCATAGAATAAAGTCCAAGAGTAATGACAGGCTAGAAGTTAGAATGCCTTGTTAAAATGGAATTTTAGGGGGTCTGAAGAGATGGCTCAGTGGTTAAGAGTGCTAACTGTTCTTGCAGAGGACCCGGGTTCGATTCCCAGCACCCACATGGTGGCTAAAAACCATCTTAGGCTGGGCGTGGTGGTACATGCCTTTAATCCTAGCACTTGGGAGGCAGAGGCAGGAGGATCTCTGTGAATTCAAGGCCAGCTTGCTCTACATAGTTAACTCCAGGCCACCTAGGACTAAAGGGAGACCCTGTCTCAAAAAGACAAAAAAAAAATTGAATTTCAAAAAAACCTGTTAATACATTTTTAGTGTGAAAAGACTTGTATAACTATTTCTTCCTTCTCCTAGAAGGAAGAGACAGGCTCAGATAACTCTGGAAGGAAGCCAGGAAAGTGACAGATGCAATAGGCCCCCTCCCCTAGGTTATAAAAGCAGTAAAAAATTGAAGAGGGGACACCCTTCAGAAGAGTTGTTTGTAAGTTGGGCAATGCACATCAAGGCCAGCTTTCATGAGTTATTACCCATCCTGTGGTGGGCTTTTTGGTGATGGACCTTCTTTTGAATCACCCATGATCCTGTAACTCCTCACTAGTGATGGTTAATATTGTCAACTAGACAGAATCTAGAATTGTGTAGGGGACAAGCTTCTGGGTGCATCCGTGAGGAATTTTCTAGATTAGGTTGATTGAGATGGGAAGACTCACCTTGCATGTAGGTAGTACATTCCATAGGGCTGAGGTCCTAGACTACATAACAAAGGAGAAATTTAGCTGAGCACAGTTAAAGAATACATGCCTCTGCTTCCTGAATTCAATGCTATGAGATCAGCTGTCTTGAGCACGGGTGCCAGCACTTCCCCTGCTGTGATGGACTGAACCCTCCAGTTGTCAACTGCTCATCACTTTACATCCTGAAAAGAAGAAATAGGTGTTTCTTATATAAACATTTTTAAATCTTTTATTTTATGTGTGTGGATGCATGTAGGTAAGTGCATCCATGTCTTTCAATGTCTGTGGAAGTCAGAAGAGGGCACCAGATCCCCTGGAACTGTATTTGTTAGCCACCATGTAGGTGCTGGGAATCGAACCTGGATCATCTGCAAGAGCAGCCAGTACTTTCAACCACTGAGCCACATCTCCAGCCCCCTTTATAAATATCTTAATAAGTGAGTATCCTATCAAATTTGCAAATAGTCTGATTTTCAATATTGTAGGAAAAATATTTTACTTTTTATTCGAACAGAAATAACTTTATTAGATTCAAAATAAGTAAACTTGATGCAATAGCTAGATAATTTTAATCTCTATACTTGCCAGCATTGCTTCTCATCATACCCAGTAAAGCCACTGAATGAGTACTCAGGCCTCTCAAAGCATATGTTAACAATCTTTGTATACTCACTCATCAGTATTCAGGATTGGTTGTTCCAGGACTCCTCAAATCTGGGAATGCTCAAGTCACTTTTGTAAAATTTTATAGTACTCCCCAAAATGACAACTCCAAAGAAATTAGACTGTTTTCTTCTCACCCACTTGTGCCCCTTTCCCAAAGCCCAGGGAACAAACTGCGGAAGAGGAGGCGTGGTAGATTGTAAGGGCTGCGGAGAGATAGGGGTGAATCATGAGACTACAGGAATATAGTCTGGACTCCTGATTGATCAACATGCCTGTGCATACAAGCTTCTCCAACTGGACTATGGGAACCTTGGGTTGTTCAAAATTTGGACATAGATACTTGCAAAATGCACCAATTACCTAATTGTATGACATACTGAGTAACATCAATGTTATCTGCAAACTGTGTCATTATATTGTAGAATCCCTTAAAAATAAAAATAAATAAATAAATAAAAATTTTATAGTACTCCACATATTTCCCCTAGATCGACTTTTTTAAGCATTAGGATTGAATATAGGGCCTTGCATGTGTCAAGCTAGATTCTACCACTGAGCTATGTCTCCAGTCTCCTGTTTCACTTATTTTATTTTGAGAAAGTCTAAGTTGCAAAGGCAGGGTTTGAATATGCTCTCCTCTGCCCTCAGCCTCACAAGCAGCTAGTACAGACCTATACACCAAGCCTAGCTCCACTATAAGCTGTGTTTAGATTTTTTTTCAGAAAAAATCACTTTATTTTAATTAACTCATAAATAAACATAACACAGCTGCCTTAAGAAGGACAAACACTTGCCCAGCCCCAAACTCCAGACATCTCAGTGAATTTCTGTACAGTGGCCATTCTGTAGCAATGGAACTGTGAATAACCAGATTTACTTTGAGGTTCACACTGCTACTATCAATTGTGTTTTTAATAAAGTTGTGATCATCAGAGCTGATTTCCCAGGTCTTCAGTTTGAGCTTCTTGATTAGAGAAGCCGGTATTTGCAAGTCTGCACTGTTTCAGCACTTCACTGAAACCCTCACAGTGCTTGATGTCACTCTGCCTCTGGGCACACTCCAGAAACTGTCTGACCTGGAAAAGGCCAGAGCCACCAGATTGCTGCTCCTTTTTTATTTTTAAATGATGTGTACTTTTGTCTTCCTGTGCAGGTGCCTACAGAGGCCAGAAGAGGATGTGAGACCTCCTGGAGCTGTGTTATAGAAATCAGGCATTCAAGAAACCCACCATTTACTCAGAGGATTGGAGAACTCACTCTGTTTATGCCAGTGGATGCAGAGGGAAATATATTCTGAAAATTCTGGGCTCTGAGTTGTAGAAATCCAGTATTTGTAGGCCCCACGTTGTATCTTAACTTCTACAACATTGGTAGATTTAAATTGAGCCTGACCCAGCACATATGCCTACGTGTCCCAAAGCTGCCAAGGAGAAATTCCTTTTGCAAGTGGGTTTACAAAACAAGTATTAAGGGCAAGGGTTGAAACATTATTTATAACATTTATTTCTGGCAGTATAATTGCAAAAGCAATAAGTACCCTAACTACTGAGCAATCTCTCCAGCCCCAATCTCCTATAAACTTTACTTTTAAACAATGTATTTTATTTTCAGATCACGAGAAATACAACATTAATGTGCTCAGTTTGTC
Organism: Rhizomys pruinosus; assembly: GCA_009823505.1. Lineage (NCBI taxonomy): Eukaryota > Metazoa > Chordata > Mammalia > Rodentia > Spalacidae > Rhizomys > Rhizomys pruinosus. Next base: position 1,174,532 of record VZQC01005889.1, read on the forward strand.
TTACAACTAGGTACTTGGTACTAGCATCCACAGATGAGGGACTGTGTTACTTTACTTCATATAAAATCTTCTAGTTCCATCCATTTACCTGCAAATTTCGTGATGTCATCTTTCTTTACTGCTGCATAGAACTCCATTGTGTAGATGTACTACATTTTCTCTATCCACTTGTTGGTTGAGGGGCACTTGGATTGGTTCCAGCTCTTCGCTATTGTGAAGAGAGCTGCAATAAACATGGCTATATATGTATCTCTGCAGTAGGAAGAATCTGATGAATATATACCCAGAAGTGGTATGGCTGGGTCAGGTGGTAGGCTCATTTTGAGTCTTTTTTTTATTTTTTTTTAATTTTTATTTATTTTTATTTATTTTTGTATGTGTATGAATGTGCTGTCTGCATGCAAGTTTGTGCACCCGTGTCGTGCAATGCCGCGGAGGTCAGAAGAGGGTGTCGGATTCCCCTGGAACTGGAGTTCTCCTGGAATTGGAGTTTCAGATGGTTCTTGGCCGCCATGTGGGTGCTGGGGATCGAACCCGGGTCCTCTGTAAGAGCGGTCGGCGCTCTTAACCGCTAGGCCATCTCTCCAGCCCCTCATTTTGAGTCTTTTAAGGGTTCTCCATACTGCTTTCCAAAGTGGTTGTACAAGTTTACATTCCCACCAGCAGTGGATGAGTGTTCCCCTTTCCCCACAACCTCTCTAGCATTTGATATCATTTGCTTTCTTGATCCTAGCCAGCCTTATCAGAGTGAGATGATATTTTTTTTTTTTTTTTTTTTTTTTTTTTTACTTTTATGTATTTTACTTATTATTTTTATTTGATGTGTATGAGTGTATTGCCTGTCTGCAGATAGGTGCTTTCTTGGCATGCATTGCCCACAGAGATCAGGAAAAGGCATCAGAGCTCCTAGAACTGAAGTTAAGGATAGTTGTTAGTTGCCATGTGGATGCTGGGAATCGAACTTAGGCCCTCAGTAGGAGCAGCCAGTGGTCTTAGCCACTGAGCCATCTCTCCTGCCCTAATCCTATAAACTTTAAATCCTGTCTAGATTTGTTAAAATACATAATACAGTGTAAATGTACTATAAGTAGTTGTTACATTAAGAAGTAATGACAAGAAAAAGGATTTAAATATTCACTGAAGACACCCTTTTTTCAAATGTTGTTTGATGTAATTGCATCAGAATTTCCTGGAGTGGGATCTTGTTAGGTGAATTTGCAGATACTGAATCTCTATGGGGGACTAGGTGTATTATCTGGCAGTTGAGTTTTATAACTCCTGTCTTCAGTTAAAATTTGTAGTCAAGGTTGTGAAAATGTAACTTTTCTCTATAAGCCAAACACAGTGTGCCAGAGTTAATGCCATTTGAGTCCTCAGTAGGACATTTACATGATTTAGAATGAACTATATTATATTGGTAAATTGTCATGTTTTGCTTGAGCTCACTGAGAATTTGACTCTGGACGTGGGGTTACTCCCACCCACCCCTCCATTTCATACCAAGAATGTTTGTCTCAAAGTGTCTTCCAAGGCCCCTTGTCTTGGGATGAGCTAGACTCTTAACTGGGTCACAGGGAGGAAAGAGAAGAGCAAAAAAGACCAGGGTAGAAACAGGGTAGAAACATTGTGCCATGAGAATACCTAAAGGTAAACTATTTCCAACAGATGTTACTATTGTAATACCCAGTGAGAGACACAGAGGAATGCCACATAGTGAGGTCAAAATAGGAGTCTTTTTATTATTTTTTTTTATTTTTGTATGTGTATGAATGTACTGTCTGCATGTAGGTTTGTGCACCCGTGTCGTGCAATGCCGCGGAGGCCAGAAGAGGGTCTTGGATTCCCCTGGAACTGGAGTTCTCCTGGAATTGGAGTTACAGATGGTTCTTAGCTGCCATGTGGGTACTGGGGATCGAACCTGGGTCCTCTGCAAGAGCAGTCCGTGCTCTTAACCGCTAAGCTATCTCTCCAGCCCCACAAAAAGTTTCTGTTAGGATGGGTAGGAGGACTGCTACCTGGACATCATACATTTTAGCTTTCCAAGTATTGAAGAAACAGTGTACCCCCCACCCCCAAAACAGATGTAGGCTTAATGGCTGGTTGGCTCTGCCTGGCTCACTGCAGTTGGAGCAGGAAGGGCAGGGAAGCAAGGTGAAGCAAAAATCAATTAACAAAATGGAGTCAGCTTTGCCATTTCATTCCTCCCAGGTCTTAGGGCAGAGTCATAGGGACAGGGGGTTGTACTGTGCACTCAGTTACATTAATTGGACAGAGGCTATTGTTTGACAAAGTTTAGCAACCAGCTAATAAGACAAGGCCCAATCATTGGGCCCAAGAGGAGAAGGAGAAGAGGTCTTTTTAGGCCTGGATGCAAGGTAGTCAGCTATGGATTCCAATCAAACCAGCAATGGAATCAAGAAGTGTTGGCCTCTCTTTTTCCTTTTGGAATGGGTGGCAGGGTGAGGAGGGCACAGAAGGATGTCTCTGACACTAGAATGGACTGTAGTCTGGACCTATTAGAGAGACTGGAGATACTTTAAGAGAGACTTATCAGTAATTTTTCAGAATAAGCTTCCTTAGTTATAAAGGGTGAAACCCACTGTGATGGTTAATCCTGGGTGTCAACTTGACTGGACTAAGGAAAAAATAAGAGAAAAGGATCTTCGGAATGGACCACCCCAATCCGGATGGCCCACCCCAAATGTGGGTGTTACCTTCTGCCAGCAGGCAGTATTAAAAGCCACCGAAGAGGGAGCTGGTCCCTTTTTTCCTGAGGCTTGCCTCTCTCACTGGTGAGTTTGTCTTGTTGCTGTGATCAACCCTTTGGATCCCAGTGTGTACTAAGACCAGCAGATCTCCTGGAATCCATTGGGCCTACAACACCAGATTGGGACTACTGAGACATCCAGCCTTGCGGACTGAGCAGTTCCTTGGATTCTCAGCCTCTCCAGTGTGGCACAGCTACTGTTGGACTCCTTGAACTCTGTCATGTGAGCAAATCAATAAATTGTATATAGCTATATATCCGTCCTGTTGCTTCTGTTTCTTTAGAGAACCCTGACTAATACAGATTTTGGTACCAGGAGTGGTTCTAGAGAAACAGAATTGAAAGGATGAATTTCTTTAGTGGGCTTGGTAGTCTCTGGAGCCAGCTCTCCAACCCAATGAAGCCTAGAGTTACTGAAGGCTCTCCTGGTGGCATGAAGAGGAATGATAATCCTTGGTGCAGACTATTTGATGTAATTATGAAGATAGATCCATTTGACTCACCTAACTCGCCTCTTGTAAGAAGCAAGGAATTTAGCACTCTATTAAATTCGTTCTAATTTAAATAAGGAAAATAAAGAAAAATTAAAAGGAAAATAATGATGTTGCCTGGTTGCTCCTAGCATCTCTGATAAAGTGATAGAGGAAAATAAGGAGCTCAGTGATAAAAATAACCAAGGAACTCACTTCACAGCCAAAGAAGTGAGACAGTGGGCCCATGGTCATGGTATCTACTGGTCTTACCATGTTCCTCACTTCCAGAAAGCTGGCTTGATAGAATGATGGAATGGCCTCTTGAAGACACAGTTACAGTGCCAATTAGTAAGCATACCCTGAAGGGCTGGGGAAGTTCTCCAGCAAGCAGTTTATGCTTTGAATCAGTGCCCACTATATGGTACTGTTTCTCCTATAGCCAGAATTCATGGGTCCAGGAACCAAGGGGTGGAAGTGGAGTGATTCCACTCACTGATCACCCTAGTGACCCAGTAGAAAAATTTTTGCTTCCTGTACCCACGACCTTGCGTTCTGTCTGGTCTAGAAGTTTTGGCTCCAAAGGGGGGAGTGCTTTTCCCAGGAGATACAGCAAACATTCCATTGACTGGAAGCTAAGACTTCCCCTGCCACTTTGGGCTTCTACTGCCCTTAAGCCAACAGGCTAAGGAAGGAATAACAGTAGTAGGAAGAGTGATTGATCCAGATCTACCAAGGGGAAATTGGACTTTTTCTCCACAATGGGGCAAGGAGATTATGTCTGGAAGGCAGGAATGCTGTAGCGTGCCCTTCTGGTGCTACATTGTCCTATATTAAGGTCAATGGAAACTCCAACAACCCAAACCAGACAGGACAATAAATGGCCCAGACCCTTCAGGGATGAAGGTATGGGTCACTCCTCAGGGAGAAGAGCCAAGACCTGCAGAGGTGCTTGCTGATGGTGGAGGAAATACAGAATGGGTAGTAGAAGAAGGTAGTCATAAATATCAGCTGAAGCCATGGGACCAGTTGCAAAACGTGGATTATATAGATATTAACTTTGTCCTATTTGGTTAAGAATGTGCTTGTTCAATATATATGTATATTAAGCAGATACTGTGTTGTTCCTTTTATGTGCAACTGAGATAAGTGTTAAGTGTTTAGCATATTTAGGTTATTAGATACTGAAGGACTAAGTGTCCCTCAATGACATTACCACCTACTCTAAGATATAATGCTTTGCTATTGCACATGAGACACTTATAACATGTTAGGTGGAATTATGACCTTGCCATTGTTTGCAGTTGACATTTAAGCATAACATAAGGAGAGGCTATTTATTGGGTGTCAAGTTGACAAGGAGTGGACTTGTGATGGTTAATCCTGGGTGTCAGCTTGACTGGACTAAGGAAAAAATAAGAGAAAAGGATCTTTGGATTGGACCACCTCAACCCGGATGGCCCACCCCAAATGTGGGCATTACCTTCTGCCGGCAGGCAGTAATAAAAGGCCATGGCAGAGGGATCTGGTCCCTTTTTTCCCATGGCTTGCCTCTCTCACTGGTGAGTTTGTCTTGCTGCTGTGATCAACCCTTCAGATCCCAGTGTGTACTGAGACTGGCAGATCTCCTGGAATCCATTGGGCCTACAGCACCAGATTGGGACTACTGAGACATCCAGCCTTGCGGACTGAGCAGTTCCCTGGATTCTCAGCCTCTCCAGTGTGGCATGGCTACTGTTGGACTCCTTGAACTCTGTCACGTGAGCAAATCAATAACTTGTATATAGCTATATATTCGTCCTGTTGCTTCTGTTTCTTTAGAGAACCCTGACTAATACACCCACCTTATAGGAAATTCATCTAACCCAGAGGAGGACAAGGGGAAAGAAGTGGGGCCAGTTTTCACCAGTCTCTAAGATTAATTTAGCATCATTTGAGTCAAGTGACAAAGGCAGCCCAAACCAAGGAATTATCTCATGTAGGATGCCTTTGACTATTGTTAGGGAAATGTTTCCATCTAATTGGACAATCTGTCCACAAATACCAGAAAGTAATTCAGTCACATTGGTGGCACCCAGGTGAGTCATCTAATGATGCGTGCAAGGGCAGCAAGAAGGATGATTCTGAAGTTTGGCCTGGTCCATCGTCCTCATCCTATGGGGTTCTTTTTTCATTTCCTGGGAGCAGGAGTGACTCAACAGGGAGTCTTGCAGCCCACTGGGCTACTTGGCTGCCTTCATGGAAATGACAGAGTCCTCTTTCTTTGTAGATCATGGTGTGGACACGAAAGGGTGGTAAAGACATATTTGCTGTTTGTTCACCCATTTATCCTTTTCTGAACATAGACCCTGGGTGAAGGTGATCAGTTCAACCTTTTGTGCAGAGGTACCCTTGGGCAAGGCTTACACCAAGATGGTGTCCTGTTAGGTAGTCATAGCCATTCCAGCCTTCTAGGTCCCTTCTGTCATGAAACTGCTTCCATCCAGGAGCAAGTTGCTGTCTGTCTCAGGTACAGGGTTTTCTTGACGGTCTGAGCAACTGGCCTAGAAGATGTCCAGCAGATCCTTACTGTCATGTAGGGCACCTCTGAGTTATTCTCAGGTATCAGTGTTCCCAGATTGAGGCTGTGATGGCTGAGAAGGTGAGATGGTGCTGATCAAGGAGCAGACAGTGGTATGGAAGTGATGTGGGCATTTGACATCTGTTGACCAGTTGTTCCCCCAAGGAGGTATCCAGTGCATGGGGGGTCATTAGGGTGAAGTCTTGGCCCATTGTTAGCTTGTCAGCCTCCTTCCCCAGTAGGACAGTAGCTGCTATGGCATGTAGATAGGAGGGCCATCCTGAAGCTGTAGGGTCTAGGCAATTGGATAAGTACAGGGCTTTTACCAGGATCTAAAAGTCTGAGTGTCCTACTTTGTCTTCCATTGCTGTGACAAAACACTCTGACCAACACCAACTTGGGGAGGAAAGGGTTTATTCAGCTTACATCTCCTGGGTCACAGTTCATCACTCAGGGAGCCCAAGGCAGGAACTCAGGGCAGGAACCTGGAGGCAGGAGCTGAAGCACAGGCCATGGAGGAATGCTGTTCACTGGCTTGCTCCCCTGGCTCATGTCCAGCCTGCCTTCTTATCCGGTACACAATAACCTTCCCAGGGTGGCACCACTCATTGTGGGTTGGGCCCTCCCACACTGCTCGACCACCAAGATAATACTCCACAGATGTTGCCACACGCCAATCCAATGGAGCCAATTCCCCAATTGAGGCTCCCTCAACCCAAGAGTGTCAAGTTGACACTAAAGCTATCCAGCACACTGAGTAAACAGTCTTTTGCATTCCCCTGGGCTTCATGAAAGAAAAGGGTGACATTAGGCAAGACCAGAGCCAGGGCTTGGGTTAGGGCCAAGCCTGTTGGAAAGCCTATTCCTTTATCTCTCTACATTTTAATAGCTGGTCCCCAGTTGTGGCTGAGTAGAAGGACCTTGCTATTTCAGCCAAGCCTGGGGTCCAAAGTTGGCAATATCCCATTGCCCCAGGAATTTGTGTACCCTGTTTTTTTTTTTTTTCAGTTTGGGGTATGGGGATCTGAAAGATACCTTCCTTCCCAGCTACAGCAAGAGTCCTTTTAACCTTGAGAGAGTTTGTACTCCAAGTAGATTTGTCTTTTGTCAGAATTGAGCTTTCATTATGGAGACATGGTACCTTAGGAGCATGTCTACCTGGAGCAGCCAGAGGTCTGGGTTTATCATGGAACAGGTAGCTGGGTCAGCAGAAGCTAATGGGAGATCATCCATATTGGAGCTGTGTCAAGTCAGGATGAGAGGCTCTGAAGCTTGTCAAGTCCTTTTAAACATTTCCCCCGAGTAGCATAGGGGAACTTTGAAAAACACCAAATTTAGAGTTTGGATGTTCTCTGAAGCCAGAGGATCAAAAGGACTGTTTAGTCCCCTGAAGAACCTCAGTGGTTCAGGATAGATCTATGGGTTTTGGCTGCATCCCCATCCCTCAGTTCCTACTAGAAGAGTCAGGTGAAAGTGTCTAGTGGTCAGGAATAGTAAGGAATGGAGGCTTTTGGGGAAACTGGGGGGTGATCAGATGTAGGGCATGATCATGTACCTGTCCTGAGGTCTGACCTTGAATCCCAGGTCCTGGACCCTCTGGATACTGACTGTAGCCAGAGGCAGTAGGGGCAGGGAGGCCCTCAGCCCTTAAGGGGTTGCGGGGGAGCAGGGGAGAGAAACCTTGTGCAGCATATATGGGGATGGTGTACATACAATGGAGCCCTCATTGCAAGGAAAGGTGCATGGTGGGCATCTTTTCAAGGTACCTAGAGGCAACAACACCACAACTCCTGAGACCATCCCAGCCACAGGTCCTGCATATTCTCCCTTGGAGCCCTCATAGGTCTGGGGCTTAGGGCAGAAGGCAGATGGGGAGGAGGGCTGAAGTTTGCCAGGACACCAGCACATACTTATGGCATCGTGGGTAAGTAACACAGCACTAAGTAACTGGCACTGACAGAGACACCCCTGGGCCCTCTTTCACAGTTCAGCTGGGGGTGGTTGGGGGATACTGCTCTGCCTGCTGTAGACAGGGTGACAGGAAGCCTGGCCACATGAAGGAAGGTTAAGGACAGATGTCTTGGAATTTAGGGTGCTGCTAGTACATAGAGGAGCCCAGGGAACAATCATAGCTTCACAGTAATGTTAAGTCAATACCCAGTTTGAGATCCAAGGGACAAGTGCCCCCAGTAGACAGAGATGTAGAGCAACAGCTTTTGAAAAATAATAGAATAAAGGAGGAAGGACCCTGAAGATTACTGTATGCTAGCACTATTAAGAATCACTGATTTTAAAAAAATAATCCCTAGATTCATTTATGCGAAGTGTGAGAAGGACTGTGAAAAGTGCCAGAATGGAAAGAAAGGGACAAGGGTGGTCTGAGGTCTACTATGTTATCCCATCTCAGGGCTTTTCATTAGTCTACCCAATCAGCCCTGATCTGGCCAGCAGGGTTTCTAGGTGAGAGAGTCTCTGACAAAGAACAGATGGAAGTATCTGGTCCTCAAGATCAGATGATAAAGAGGGGACAGGAAGGCAAGAACAGCACTGTTCCATGCCTCAACTTCTGGTAAGTACTTTTATGTTTATTGAAGGATATTTCAAATAACATTGGTTTGAATTGATCACCATAAACCTGGAGAATACAATCCCATTTTAAACTGAAACATTTTGAAGTAGTCACCATCCTTTTTTTTTCTTATGAAATCTAACCAAAATTAGACCAAAGCAAATGAAATTTGCATTTTCTCAGATTTTTTTATGTCCTTGAATTGGATTTCTCTTGTCTCCTGGTATGATCAAGTATTTTAACTTTAGAAAAAAATATGTTTTTTTGCTGTGTGTGGTGGAGCATGCCTTTAATCCCAACACTCAGGAAGCAGAGGCAGGTGGATCTATGTGAGTTCAAGGCCACTGTGATCTACATAGCAATTTCCAGGCCAGCTGGGGCTTCAGGGAGACCCTAAAAAGAAAAACAAGCTTTTTGCTTTTTAGACAACTTTAAAACTTTAGATGTTTTCCATATCATCTTGCATCATCTCAAGCCCCAGAATATTCATTACATAAAGCTTTGTGTCCTGTTCAAACAGTATGGGGAATTTGGGGAGGGAGGTCAGTACTAGACACCAGAAAGATTATACCTTCCTGAAAAACTCAGACAAAGACAAATCCAAGGGGCAGGGATATTTGATTAGGAATATAAAACCATAGTTTAGTGCTCAATTGGTGTGTAAGTTTTCATTCATGGTGACACCCAGCTTCTGCAGAAACAAAAATAAATGTCTGACTTTCTATATTCCAGGTTTTGAATACTCTTAGTATGAAGTGAAGGTCGTTGTTTCTCACATTAGTAGTGCCATTTCACTTTTCCTTTTTCTCTGTGTTGACTTCTTTTGTAAACGATATCAGTCTGTGGTTTGGCAATACTGGCCACTTACGGCTACAGACTTAAATTCAACCAAATTAGCAACTGAACATTCATCCAACCACCAGGAAGGGATGGGAAAAAGCCTCAGAAGCAGAATGGAAGAAGCAGGAAAAAGAATATCAGACATGCAGGATAATATGGAGCAACTAGAAAGCTCAAGTAAAGATTATGAAAAATTTTAAAAATCACAAGAATGGAACAACCAGGAAATGTGGGACACTATGAAAAGACCAAACCTCCACATCATAGGGGTAGAGGAAGGAGAAGAATCCCAAGACAACACTATTAACCAGATCTTCAACAGGATAATAGAAGAAAATTTCCCCAAACTGAAAAAAGACAATCCCATACAAATACAAGAAGCACATACCACACCAAATAGACAGGACCAGAAAAGAAACTCCCCATACCATATAATTGTTAAAACACTAGATGCCCAAAACAAAGACAAAATACTGAATGCCACAGGAGAAAAACAAGTTACATATAAGGGGAAACCCATCAGAATCACAACTGACTTCTCAGTCCAGACTATGAAAGTCAGAAGAATGTGGACCAAATTATTCCCAGTGCTAAATCACATACTGGAGCACAAAAGAAATCTCAACAAATACAAAAGGATTGAAATTATTCCATGAATTCTATCAGACCACAGTGCAATAAAGCTCAGTATGAACACCATAATAAGCCCTACTAGCTATAAGAACACATGGAGACTAAACAACACCATTCTGAATAATAAATGGGTCAGGGAATAAATAAAGAGTGAAATAAAAGTATTCATGGAACTGAGTGAAAAAGACAATACAACACAAGAAAACCTGTGGGATACTTTAAAAGCAGTCTTGAGAGGGAAATTTATAGCCCTAAGTGCCCATATCAAAAAACCAGAAGGGGAATAAATAACCAATCTAACACTGAGACTAAAAACACTTGAGAGACAACAACAAATGAACCCCAAACCCAAAAGACAGGAAGAAATCACAAAAATCAGAGCAGAAATCAATGAAATAGAAATGAAGAAAAGAATATATAGAATCAACAAATCCAAAAGCTGGTTCTTTGAAAAGATAAACAAAATAGACAGACCCCCTAGCCCAGTTAACCAAAAAAAAGAGCAACTCCAAACCAATAGCATTTGTGATGAAAGGGGAAACATCACAACAGATAAATAAAAGATCCAGACAATCATATGAGAATACTTCAAAAAGCTATACTCTACTNCAACCACACAAAAAAAAAAAACGACAGGAAACAGGTACTATTCTACAGACTTCCAACGGAAGATTCTCATACCAATCTCGATAACTTGCTTTCTCACAATTATAGAAACGCAGGAAGATTCATTCATTCTCCTGCATCTCAGTTGTATTCCTGAACAGCAAGACAGTAAAATTGGCAGATACAATCAATATAGGAAAAAAGTAGCTATATATATATATTACTTTATATATACTATATATATATATCTATAAAACTATATATATATAAAAAAAAAAAAAAAAAAAAAAAAAAAAAAAAAAAAAAAAAAAAAAAAAAAAAAAAAAAAAAAAAAAAAAAAAAAAAAAAAAGGAAGAGAAAAAGGCGGAGTCAAAGAAGGAATACTAGCAAGAACTTCGCATGTTCCTGGACTTGAAAATTATAGTTTTGTGAAAATGGCTATACTATAAAAATTAATCTACAGAGTTAATGCAATGTACATATTCAACATTCTAAAGTCAATGTTCCAAAGAATATAGAAAAAAAATCCAAGAATCCATATGAAACCACAAAAGACTACAAAGAGCTGAAGAAATTAATCATAGGAGTAAGAACACAGCCTGGCAGTACCATAATACCTGACCTCAAACTGTAATATAGAGCTATAGTGATGAAGAAAGCTGGGTGCTGGCGTAAAAAGAGACAGGTAGACTCCAGGAATGAGCTAGGAGAGCTATAGCCACCTAATTCTTGACAAAAGAGCCAAAAACATACACTGGAGAAAAGAAAGCTATTCACAAATGGTGCAATCGGGTCAAATACTGGATACCCACCTTTGCAGAAGAAAATGGGACATTAGATTTCATAGGCATTTCTAACGCTTATAGGCAAAATCAATTTGAAAACGAAGCTAGAATCTTAATTTTAAAAATCTGAAAGGGTTCTAGATGAAAACTCCAGATGAGCTCATTCTAGATAAGGAACACTCTTCAAGACATTAGTGTGGGTAATAAGCTTCTCAACAGAACATCAGTAGTTCAGCAGAGCCAGGGTCCCCCCAAAATAGGCTAAACAAATGGGGATAAAACAAATTTAAAGTTTCTGTGGGGCAGTGAAAGAATACTAAATGCAGGGAACACAGACCGCCATCAGAATGGGAAAAAACTTTACACCTTAGACAAGAGGCAAAGAACAGCAGAAATAAATATCAGGGAAATAAAACTGCCCAGTAAACAAATGGGCTAACGAACTTTATTGAGGTTTATTTTTTAAAAAGAAATTACAGATTCCGGACAATAACTACTTTAAAAGTATTCAACATCAATCAATAGGGAAATGCAAATTAAAAACTACTTTGGAAACTACTACGCTCCCAGTCAGAATGAGTATCACAAAAGAATTGACAAATGTGGCAGAGGATGTAGAAAAAGAGGAACCCTTATTCAACGTGCTTATGGGATGTTTCGCATTAAATACACGATATTATGGAATTAGCTTGGATGTCCCTTCAAAATAAATTAAGAACTAGACCTACCTACTACACAGTTCTCTCGTACCTATACGCCAGACACCAATTCCACTCTCCATGTCTATTGCCACTATAGTGAGAGGAAATTAACCAACCTGTTGTCTATCAATCAGAATGAATTAATATTGAAAATCTAGTACATATACAGAATTGGAATATTATTTACCCTAAAGAAAAAGGTAAATAATATAAAATGAGGTTGCCCCATCTCAGTAAGCAAAAAGCCTTCATGTCTTCCTGATCTATGGGTAGTAACATAATAAAATATGTATGTATAACAATATCTAATATTTGGGTATAGGATAACATTTGAGTACTGTCAGCTGTTGTAAGTAGTAAGTACTACTAAACTTAATGTGCTTATTATTTTTGCATGGTGCATTTTCAATTACCGTTAAGACAGGAAGAATTTTAGGTATTCAAATAATAGAGTATTTGACTGCTGTGTGTTTAAAATACTAATAATTTTGAGGAGGAATTTTTCTGAATTAATTTTTCTAAGAATACTTGACTCATTTATTTACTCCGGATGAAGGGCTCGAATGGTAACATGGCATGGAATTTGATAATATACACTGAGAAAACTTGCTTATATTCCTTTCCACTTAGTATTTTTATTAAATTCTAAATATAGGTTCAAATCTAATTTACTGGATAAACACACTTTGTTTAAATAAAAACTAGATACTGAGCCAAGTCTCACAGCTTGGGTTGCATTCATAGCAAACTCTCAATCACTCCCGGCTGAATTAGGCCCCATTAAACTATTTTATCAAGTTCTGGGGATTTATGTCATGTTTATGAAGGGGAGGAGAAAGGCTTTTGGTTGTAGTTTTGTCTTTAAGTTGTACTTCAGAGACTGGAAAGGATGGTGGAAGAAAGAGTTGCTACCCATAGCACAAACAGGTGTGGTAGTCCGAGAGTGATGAGAGAAGCTCTTGAACTTATGAAAGTCTATCATTATCTCATCAGATATGTAATTCATAGATTCACATAACCATGTGCCTATATTGATCACACTAGACACACTAGACTATTCATAATAATAAAAGATTGTAAAAGTAATTGTAATCATAGTGTAAAGCGCAATAAATAAGCCAAATCCCTACTTTTGGGCAAGTTCTCAGAGCACCATTTTTTTAAAACTGGTTATCAATAACCAGCGGAATCAAAGAGTTTGTTGAAACACAAACTTACAATAAGTCTGGAATAGGGTGTAAGAATTTGCACTTCTGGTTCACCCCCAGGTGATGCTGCTGCTGTTAGATTGAGGACCACACTCCGCAAACCACTACATTAAGAGCTTTTGAGTGTTAGCCAAGAAAGTGCCCATCCAAGCCAACCCTGCTGCAAATTCTTCTACATCGAGTTTAACTACTAACAAAAAGAAAGAGAAGAGGCCTGTTTGATTTACAGCTGAGTGTGTGCTGTTTAGACCCAGATAGACGAATTTGTGGTTATATTCTTTAGGAGTAGATTAATAGCATACAAGTCTTGTCTTTTGCGATAGCTGTTTCGGCGATTTCTATTTCTATTACATCTTTAAAGAAAAAGAAACTTTTAACACAGATGAATTAAATGAATGTTCATATAGAGGGTAAGTTGCTAGATTCAAGGAGTGGTTCAAGATATCCCACTAAAATAATAGTCAAAGGGTATTTACAAAAGTTCCATGTTTTTATGCAAAATCATCTTTCATAAGTTTCGCTCCACAAAACTCCATTAGAAATCTCCTTTGATAGAACCATTGCCAACCAGCTTCAATACCCACCACAAAGCTATGCCGCAAGGCCTATGACTGAATTTTTAAATATTTGGGGCTTTTAATTAGCCTTCATAGACGATACACAATTTTTACTTTGACATTTTTAGGAGACCAGATTGGTGTAGGTTTTAAAGCTCGGCTGATGAGTCATTTATTAGGGGTACGGAAATTTCTCTCGGTCTCATTCCCTGCCCTCCAGCCCACGGGAAAAGGAGAAGCAGCTAGATCAACGTGGAATCCTAGAATTTCAGAATTGGCAGAGACCTTAGCAGTCCACATTGAGATCTACTCTACAACCACGAATTTCAGGGTAAGCCTAGGTCACATCTTGGGAGACCTCTAGTATTTCTCCCCTTATCTGTAAAAGTGAGGGTAATTATGCCTACACCATTAGTTCACTGTCAGAAGTGAGGAGAAAATATGTTGAAAACATAGGAGTTACTGAGAAATATAGTATATATAATATATATATATTAATATATAATATTAACTCATATTTTATTATATATGCCCGTCTTTGTATGTGTATGCACCTCACAGTTTATATATTTTTCCCGTTAATCCTACAATATGATTTTATTTTCAAATTAAATGCTTGAACTCACATTTTGAAAACTTTGGGGCTATAAAATTATTTATCTCTAATATCACATGAAATAAATCACTTGGGGAGTCAAAATATATCTACCCAATAAACAGTTGATTTTTATCCTAGCACTCAGAAGTAGGCAGAAGCAGAAGGATCGCTGTGAGATCAAGGCCAGCCTGGTCTACCATAACTAAGTTCCAAGCCAGCTGAAGGCTAAGGCAGGGATAACACTGTCTTCAAAAGACAACACTAAGGATAAATGAAATGTAATAATGTAGTAAAAAAGCACTAACAAGTTGTTCTGTCAAAGTGAATGGCTGTAAGCAATGAAGTTCATTACCTGTGAGGTGTGAGAGTCACATACCATTGCTCCTAAGTGAGGTGTGATAGTCACATACCATTGCTCCTAAGTGAGATGTGAGAGTCACATACCATTTCTCCTAAGTGAGGTGTGAGAGTCACATACCATTGCTCCTAAGTGAGGTGTGATAGTTGTATATCATTGCTTAGAAGTTTGGGGTTTGAAGTTCCATACCGATGGCAAATCATAACAGAGTAATTCTCTCTCTCTCGTCTCTCCTCTCTCTCCTCTCTATTCCCTCTCTCTCCTCTCTCTCTCTCTCTCCTCTGGCTTTGCTTCACTGGCTGGGTAGTGCCCATTATTTTTTGCTTGTTATGTCAGAATTCTGGATGAAGACATTCCTTTCTGTAATGGGCTTTGCTGCCCTGGCTCCTTTGCTTCTCCTCTGAGGATGTAGAGAATTAAAGGATTACTTGTGGCAAACTTCCAGAAACCTGGACGGTCAGAGAGGAAAATCCAGCAGGGATACTTGCCAGCAACCATGGACAGGAAGTGGGGGTAGGTGATGCAGGAGCCGAGTGGTCATGAAAGTATGAGGATGTTTGGCCAAGGAGAGCAGAGAAAGAGAGAATAGGTTTAGACAGGCCGTGGTATATGGCCGCAACTGAAGCGGTGCATATGGTAAGAGAGGATGTATGGAATTTCAAAAATCATCAAGAAGTGGTGATGAACTCAACAACACTGCGATGGACAAGATAGGTGAGGGGGATGCTTAAAAAACAGCTTGGCAACTTGCAAAAGGAATGGACCACTAAGCGCGCTCTACCCAATCAAATCAGCTTAACAGGAGTATAGAGAGGGAATTGGGAATAGACTGGAATGAAGGGATAAAGACCACAAAGGAACAATAGATATAATATACATTTATATAAGAAAGACACTTTGAGAAGGTGATATATAGGGAGTAATATATAATGGAACAAAAGTAAATGACTCTTCTTTTAGAATTAACAAAGATAATAACTAAGATAGGTAAAAATTAAGGAATAACTCCTCCACTGAATAATACTATCTGTAAACCATTACAAACTCTGTCTAGAGCGTACACAATAACAGGGGACTACCTTCCAAATACAGCAGGAATTACGACAGGAGGCAAGGGATCATTTGCAGTCTGCATGAATCCATCAACTTGTAAATACTGGCTGATTATCCACAGACACTTCCAGACACCGCTAGGGGACTATCATTTGATTCATCCTTCGTCGTCCCCAGAACAGGGATTGGCTCACATCTCTGCACCATCTTTTTTTTTTTTAAGGATTTTTTTTCAATAGAATTAATTTGAAACATAGTTAATTATTTACAGAACTCCAAACTTTCAGAAGGAATTTTTGAGCTCTTCTTGTTTCTCATAAATCTCTCAGCAACAAGACGTATTTCAATGACATTGAAAAGTAGAATTATATACAAAAATTTTCTTTTGCCAGGCATCTCATCCAAAACCACATGGCGACTCCTAGAGCTCTGTCTCCAGTGCTCTCTTCTAAGGGTCATTGTCTGTTGAAATTTTTCCTTTCCTGGAGAAAGAAGTTTTTTCATTCTTTTTCTGGCTTGTAGCTGGGTTTTCCATTTGGAAATTAGGTTAATGTCATCAAAGATGATTGCAAATTTTCCTGATAATCTTTTGGGAAATACAAGCCAATGAAACCAGAGAAGTCTGTAAGTCATGCGGCACGAGCAACAGGGGTAGATCTGGATTGCTTTCTTCTTGGGCATTTTAAATTTTATTTTATTTTTTTAAAGGGAATTCACATATAACAGCACAGTTGTTTTCATATCACTTACGATGCCAGTTTGCCATAACTATTTGTATGATGGATACCATTTGTCATTTGGTTTGTTTTTCTGGGACCTTGTGTTATTTCACTAGCTGAATTTCTCCAGTCCATCCATTTACCTGCAAAGTTCATGATGTCATCCTTTCTTTACCGCTATAGAACTCCATTGTGTAGATGTACCACTTTTTTATCCACTCATCAGTTGAGGGGCATTGGGTTGGTTCCAGCTCTTTGCATATTGTGAAGAGAAGCTGATAAGAACATGGCTGTCTGCAACCACTTTTCAAAAGAGAATTATCCTTCATTCGTCGTGGCGTTTCCTATTGCACTGTGACTCCACCATTCTTTTCTATGTTTTAAGCTTTGTGGCTGAATGCACTGCCCACTTATCACAGTACACTCTGTGGGAACGAGTGGGTTCTGTGTTGCATCCAATACCTGTAACTCTGCAAGGCAGTGCTTAGCACCCTCATTTCAAACATGAGGAAATGGGGATCAGAAAATTTAATTCACCCGTCCAAGGCCATGCAGCAAAAAAAAATGGTAGAACTGGGTCATCAACCAAATGCCCTTGTGCAGCTAGTAGTGGGACAAGATAGACAAGAGCAACCCCAAGGGCACAGCAAAAAGCATGCTTTAAAATAAAACTGGTGGGGAATATGATATTGAAACGATCATTTACAATATATTGATAAGTCGTTGGCTCTAGTCGCTTGTCGCGGATCGTTGTTTGTTTTTCATGATATGTTTTTTCTGTTGACAACTTTAGGTTTTTAGAATCTTTTAAGTTTCTACAATAGACATTATTGTGATTTTTTTTTTATGTTGTGAGAACCAGTGATAGTTTTATAATTTTTTTCATGTTATTTTTGTGGGGTTAGAATTGACTTCCTCTGTTATTTAGTGGATGTCTTTTTTTCTTTCGAGGTGCAGTTTTCTTGGCTGTATCTTTTATCCTGTCTTGGAGATCTGTTTTATGTTGGTCTTGCTTTTTTTCTCCTACTGCTGTGGAGGTTGGGGAGTCCATTTCCACTCGGGTTCACTCACTAATTCTTGGGTGTTGTTTACACAAACATTGGCCTCTTCGGTGATATATATATTATTAACACCTACTTTTTACTCTCACTCTTTACTTGAGCTTTCTCGTTGCTCCATATTTTCCTGCTGTTGACTTTATCTACCTTTTTTCCTTTAGCTATAATCATTAAACATTCTGCAGTTACTGTAGAAGTACGTTTGTTACGCACGGCCAAATCTCCTTGTTCCTGTATGTGCGTTGGGGAAATGATAACTGTTCCAGTGTGCTATAAATAATGGATGGAATATGTGAAACTTTAGTCTGTTGGGTATAGCGTGTTGCCAATATAGTTGCAGATTTCACCCTCAACCCCTAACAGAATTTGGAACTCAACATTTGGGTGTTTAAGAGCGAAAAGGGAACAAGAAAGGATTTCCATACAGCAGAATGCATAAAAAGGAAAAGTGAAATGGCACTACTAATATGGCTTCGAGAACAGAAACGTGAAGAGGTACCTTCTTGGAGCTTCCAACGGTATCTGAATACAATACTAGAGATATAGTGATTTGTCAAGAAAACCTGGGAAATATAAGAAACGTCAAGACACACAATTTAAATTTATTGGATTTCTGCAAGCAGTAAAAAAGACGTTAGTGTGCTCCTAGCAACTACACTGATGAAACAACACCATAAGATAATGATATATCCACACACAGACCTAACAACTCATTGGGAGCCAACCATAAAAAGACGCTAACACATGGTCCTTTAAACATGTTCCTGATATCACAAATTATTACCCACCCTTGACAAAATGGGCCGTTGAGCGCATATCGGTGGAATATATCGTGGGGTTCTAGTTTGGGTACCTAGTTAAAATGTTGTCAGCAGCACGGGAGGCATAATATGCTGGATTGATAGTCCTTATTTTTAAATGTTCCGAATTATTTTTTAAGCCACCAGGGAAATATAAAATTAAAAACTACTTTGTGATTTCTCTTTACTTCGCAGTCAGAATGGCTAAGATAAAAATGACAAATAGGGCCTGGAGAGATGGCTCGCAGTTAGAGCACTGGGTGCTTCTTATGAAGGACCTGGGTTCAATTCTCAAACCCCACATGGTGGCTAACACCAATCTGTAAGTCTAGGGGATCCCACACCGCTCTTTGATCTCCGCTCTGGGCGATGCATGACATGGGTGTCCTTACACACTGCAGGCAAATATACTCAAACAGATAAAGTAAAAATAATTAATTAAGATTTTAAAAAAATTTTTTAAATGACAACAAATTCAGGTGAGGATGTGGGAAAGGGGAGCACGTATTCACTGCTGGTGGAGTGTAAACAGATGGGGCCACTGTGGAAATCAGTACAGAGGCTCCTCACTGCTAGACACAGATCTATACGACCTGGTGTTAGTACTCTTGGGAATATGTCCAAAGGACCCTGTATCCAACTACACAGAAATTTGCTCATCCATTCTCATTGGTCCTCTATTCATAGTAGTCAGGAAGGGGAATACACTAGATGCCTCATCAACTAATAGTTGGACAGTGAAACTTGGTAACATTTACATTTTGTTTTCGCGTCGTGTTGTGAGGAGGATAACTAACAGATTCTCAACAGTATAATAGGAGATTTTTTCACTGAAGGAGAACCAATCCCATACAAATACAAGAAGCACATACCACAACCAAATAGACAGGACCAGAAAGACCTCCCCATACCATAAATTGTTAAAAACACTAGATGCCCCAAAACAAAGACAAAATACTGAATGCCACAGGGAAAAACAAGTTACATATAGGGGAACCCCATCAGAATCACAACTGACTTCTCAACAGACTATGAAGTCAGCAAGAATGTGGACCGATAATGATTCAGTGCTTAAATCACATAACGGAGCACAAAGAATCTCAACACATACAAAAGGATTGAAATTATTCCATGAATTCATCAGAACCACATTGCAATAAAAGCTCAGTATGAACACCATATAAGCCCTACTAGCTATAAGACACATGGAGGGACTAAAACAACACCATCTGAATAATAAATGTCAGGGAATAATAAAGAGTGAAATAAGTAATTCCTGAAAAACGATGAAAAAGACAATAAAAAAAAAAACCTGTGGGATACTTTTAAAAGCAGTCTTTGAGAGGGAAATTTATAGCCCTAAGTGCCTATCAAAAAACCAGAAGGGGAATAAATAACCAATCTAACACTGAGACTAAAAACATTGAGAGACACAACAACAAAATGAACCCAAACCCAAAACGGAAGAAATCACAAAATCAGAGCGAATCAATGGAAATAGAAATGAAGATAAAGAATATATAGAATCAAGCAATAATCCAAGCTAGGTTCATTGAAAAGATAAAACAAAATAAAAATAAAAAAAGAAAAATTAACCAAAAAAAAAAAAAACAAAAAAAAAAGAAAAGAAAAGAGCAACTCCAAATCAATAGCATTCATGATGAAAGGTGAAACGTCACAACAGACAAAGAAAAGATCCAGACAACCATATGAGAATACTTCAAAAGTGTATACTCTACTATATTTGAAAACCTAAGAGAAATGGATGAATATTGAAATCCTGGGAACCAACAAAGCTTAACCAAGAAGAGACTGACAGTTTAAACAGACCCATAATATTTGAGGAAATTGAGGATGTAATAAAAAAACCTCCCAACTAAAAAAAGCCTGGGGCCCAGATGGATTCAAAGCAGAATTCTATAAAACATTTAAAGAGCTCCTACAACCATTATTGCTCAATCTGTTCAGAAGGATACAAAGAGAGGGAATTCTCCCAGATTCCTTCTATGAAGCCAGCATCACCCTAATACCCAAACCAGGCAAAGATACAACCAAAAAAGAAAGCTATAGACCCATCTCATTAATGAACATAGATGCAAAAATTCTCAACAAAATATTTGCAAATCGTATACAGACCCACATCAAAAAGATCATCCATCATGACCAAGCTGGATTCATAGCAGAGATGCAGGGATGGTTCAACATATGTAAATCAATAAATATAAACACATAAATGGACTGAAAGACAAAAATCACACAATCATCTCAATTGATGCAGAAAAAGGCCTTTGACAAGATCCAGCATCCCTTCATGTTTAAAGTCCTAGAGGGAATTGGACTGGGAGTATTCCTCAACATGATCAAAGCCACATATAGCAAACCCACTGCCAACATCATCCTAAATTGAGAAAAATTGGAATAATTTCCCTTAAAGGTGGGAACCAGGAAAGGCTGCCCCTTATCTCCACTCCTCTTTAACATAGTGCTTGAAATGCTGGCTAGGGCAATAAGACAAGAGAAGGAAATTAAAGGAGTACTAATTGGAAAAGAAGAAGTTAAGCTATCCCTTTTTTGCAGATGATATGTTACTTTACCTAAGGGATGCTAAAAACCTCCATCAAAAAAACTTCTAGAAATGATTAAGAGTTTCAGTAAAGTGGAGGGATACAAAATTAACCTGGAAAAATCAGTAGCCTTTCTTTACATCAACAATAAACAAGTGGAGAAGGAAAATAAGAAGACCTTCCCACTCACAATAGCCTCAAAAATAGTAAAATGCCTGGGAACAAACCTAACCAAAGATACCAAAGATCTCTACAACAAAAATTTTTTAAACTCCTGAAGAAGGAGATTGAAAATAACATTAAAAAGATGGAAAGACCTCCCATGTTCATGGATTGGAAAAATTAATATAGTAAAAATGTCCATTTCACCCAAATTGATATACAGATTCAGCGCAGTCCCAATCAAAATCCTCATGAGTTTCTTCACAAACTTGGAAAAAAATCCTTAAATTCATATGGAAAAACAAAAGACCCCAAATAGCTAAAACAACCCTGAGTGAAAAGTGCAATACAGGGAGAATTGCTCTTCCAGACTTCAAGCTATGTTACAGGGGCGTAGTCATAAAGACAGCCTGGTACTGGCACAAAAACAGACCTGCTGACCAATGGAACAAAATTGAAGATTCGAACTTGAGCTCATACAATTTCAGCCACCTCATATTTGACAAAGGGGCTAAAAAACCCTCAATGGAAGAAGGATAACATCTTCAGCAAATGGTGCTGGCAAAACTGGATCACCATTTGTAAAAGAACAAAATTAAATCCCTACCTCTGACCCTGTACAAAAATCAACTCCAAGTGGATCAAAGATCTCAATGTAAAACCTTAAACCCTGAAGGTGATAGAAGAAAAAAATTGGTAACAACCTACAAGATATAGGTGTAGGAAAAGACTTTCTAAATCAGACAGCAGCTGCACAGGAAATACGGTCAACAGTTGACAAATGGGACCTCATCAAACTCAAAAGCTTCCGTACAGGGAAAGAAACAATCAAGGAAGTGACAAGAAAACCCACAGAGTGGGAGGAAATCTTCACTAGTGATTCATCTGACAGAGCATTAACGTCAAGAATATATAGACTACTCAAAAAGCAAAGAAGAAAACAAATGACCTACTCAAAAGATAGTAAAGAGTTGAACAGAGACTTCACCAGTGAGGATGTAAAGATGGCTGAGAAACATCTTAAAAAGTGTTCAACATCATTAA
The DNA here is from genome assembly GCA_009823505.1 of Rhizomys pruinosus. NCBI lineage: Eukaryota > Metazoa > Chordata > Mammalia > Rodentia > Spalacidae > Rhizomys > Rhizomys pruinosus. The sequence goes on from VZQC01005889.1 coordinate 1,196,584, forward strand.
TAATTAAGGAAATGGAAATTAAAACCACTCTGCTAAGATCAAGAGCACAAAAGACACCAAATGCTAGAGATTGTGGGGAAAGGGGAACACTCATCCACTGCTGGTGGGAACTTGTACAACCACTGTGGAAAGCAGTGTGGAGAACCCTTAAAAGACTCAAAATGAGCCTACCACCTGACCCAGCCATAACACTCCTGGGTATATACCCACAAGACTCATCCTGCAAAGATACATGCACATCCATGACATCCATGTTTATTGCAGCTTTCTTCACAGTAGCAAAGAGCTGGAACCAACCCAAATGCCCCTCGACTGATGAGTGGATGACAAAAATGTGGTACATCTACACAATGGAGTGCTACTCAGTGATAAAGAAAGATGACATCATGAACTTTGCAGGTAAATGGATGGAACTGGAAGCCATTATGCTAAGTGAAGTAACACAGTCCCAGAAAAACAAGTGGCAAATGGTCTCCCTCATTTGTGGATGCTAACACCAAATCCTCAGATGAAAGGGAAGCTGAACAACATTATTGTTAATATTTCTGTTTATCTAAAAGCAACTATGTTGTTATAATGTAAATCTCTTAACAGGCTCTAGAATTGATCCACTACTTACTCTCAGACTCTGTAATTACTATATATGAGTGGAAAGTATATATACATATTTTAGAATAATATAAAATTAAAGGAGGAAAGTGTGAATTCCTAAACATAAAAGACTGAGAGAAAGATGCAAGATAGTTATGGCAGAGTCCATGATCTGGGGTGGGTGGGGGGAAGGGAAAGGGGTATGTCTAAACTGAACTGAGAAATGATGTCTGAAATACACAAACATCAATAAAAGGATAAAAAAAGACTGAGAGTCTGCTGCTAATTACCTTAAGTTTTTTTTATTAAGTTAATAATTCAAAATGATCTCATATATTAAAGTCATTCATCTAACAGAAACCACATATCTGTTTAATTATTTCATTTACTACCTTTACTCTTAGCTACTCTGTAAGTAGAGAACTCTATGTTAGCAATTCACTGAAGAGTTGAGACTTGCTCTAATGTAGTATTGCTTGTATGAGAAACTTCTTAATATATATTACACCCATGAGATTGGACATTTTATGTTTGATAGTTATAGTCTTTGTACAATTGCTTGGTTCGAAAGACACGGATGGATGATAATAATCTAAATAGACTAAACTGCCTGTGCCACTTTGGAACAAATTGGTAAACGTAACTTAATCTCAATTTCCTCATTTGTAACTTAACATGATCTTAGAATTAGAGTAGTATGCAACAAAGTTTAGATCTGTTTTTTTTATTTTATTTATTTTTTAAATTTTATTTATTTTTGTATGTGTATGAATGTACTGTCTCCATGTAGGTTTGTGCACCTGTGTCATGCAATGCCGCAGAGGTCAGAAGAGGGTGTCGGATTCCCCTGGAACTGGAGTTCCCCTGGAATTGGAGTTACAGACGGTTCTTAGCTGCCATGTGGGTGCTGGGGATCGAACCCGGGTCCTCTGCAAGAGCAGTCGGTGCTCTTAACCGCTAGGCTATCTCTCCAGCCCCTAGATCTGTTTTATGTAGACATAATCCTGGAGACATTGTTCAGTTCTAGCTTCTTTGAAAGACAAAACAGCGAAACTCTGGCTAATGTCTCATCATGTGGACATGTAGAGATAATTTTTACTCATTTCTAAAACTAATCAGATTACTACTTTGTTTTATGGCTAGATCAAAAATTTAAGGGAAAAAGTCTTTCAAAGTTGTATAGAGAAACTTTAGTGATGTGAGAGTAACAAACAGCAGAAATGTTTGGCTTGGTGTCTTCAGTGTTGCTACGTCTGTAACCAAGCCATGTGAAAACAAGAGCACAGGAGCAATCTGGCACACACCTGTACAAAAGCACACTATGCTCCTTTCATAAGTAAGGTACAAATGAATCTTCCATTCAGTTAACCAATACATATCTGTTCATCTTGTCAAAAGTTTCAAAAGCTTTCTTCTAGCTATCATATTCTTCATTCATACTGGACTTGTTACCCACTCAAAGTTGAAATTCTTAGTAAGGTTTGTAGCAAAACACAGGATTATATTAATCTTATAAGATACCTTTTGTCATTAAACATACTTTAAGACAATGTGTATCTGATATTGTGCTGGTATTGGATAATCTAATAATTAATGAAACAAAAATGATTTATACTCTGATGTTAATCACACTGTAATATAGGAGTCAGCCAGATAATTGCACAAATTTTAGTAAAATTAAAGTGATATATGCCATATAAGGGATATGCAAGGCAGTAAGAATGGATATACTAGGGGATTTGACAGTGTGGGAGCTCTGTATGACTTTGTAAAGAAAGAAATGATTGAGATGGATCTTAAAAAGAGAATAGGCAATTTGGTGAAATGAGGGGCTGAAAGTATTATAGAGGGTTGAAAGAGTCTATGCCAAGTTCTTAGTGCTGTATCATAAATGATAAGGTTAATAAACTAGAGATGAGACAGCCAGAGTGAGAGTATTATAAAATGAGATTTTCAAGATAGAGTTTCACTAGGTATGCTAAATATTTTGTTCTTCAGCCCCAAATTAGTGAGAGTCCACTGAAGAGTTCAAAAAACTGGATGAATTTGGTCTTGTTTCTTAACATTTAAAAAATAGCATTCTGACAGCAGTGTGGAGTAATAATATACTCAAATATACCCATTAGGTGGATACTCTAGTAGTGTGGAGAAGGAATGTTGGGATAATGACAGAAAAAGGAATTACTTTTATATTTGAAAGAACTGAGAAGATAAATGGGAAGGTAGGGGAAATTGGTGTCTGTGCTGGCTATGTTTCCAGTTTGTGAAGTTGAGTAGATGGAAATAGAATTCGAATGAAGTAAAGAAAATGAGAAATGAAATGTATTTTGGAGAGGAAGATCAAGTATTTGGTGATTGCTCTATGAAGCCTAAGGTCTTGTAGGATATTCAAGAGGAAAGGCCAAATATGCAGATGGAAATGTGGGTCTAATGATGGTTAATGTTAATTGTCAACTTGATAGAATCTGGGAGATGGGACTCTGTGTATTCCTGGAGCTGCTAAATTAACTATGTTAATGATTTGTGAAGACCTGGCCTTTGTGGATGGCACAAAGGCTGAAATCCTGGACTTTGTAAAGGGAGAAAGGGGACTGAACCATAACACAGATTCATTCACTATCTGTTTCTTGACAGAGGAGATGATGTGACCAGTTTTTTCACATTCCTGGTGCCCTGATATCCCCATCATGATAGACTGTCCCTTGCACTGGGAGGAGAATAAACCCTTTCTCCTTTAGGTTGCTTTTAACAGAGAATTTTGTCTATCTGAAAAGAAACCAAGCGAGTCTGGAGTTCACTTAATGGGACTCTGTGTAGCTGGTAATTACTGTATTGTATTGGTTTTGATTTTGATGCAAATCTATCAATATTTTAAAAACCTGATTTCATGTGAGAAAAATCCTAATTAATATAGTAGATCACACATGCAGAGAGAGAGAGAGAGAGAGAGAGAGAGAGAGAGAGAGAGAGAGAGAGATGACTTTTACAATTTGAACATAATCTGGACTAATGACTTTACTAATTTTATTTTTTCACTTAAAACAATGAGAAAATTTTGAAAGTCTGTTTGTAATTATATGTGTGATTTTCCAGGCCTAGGGATCAAAAGACAAGATTCTCTGGTAAGATAAGGGTGGGTCCTAGCTTCAACTTCCCCCATTCATGCTGGAGATACTGTTTAAAAAAAAAAAAACAAACAATGAATGAAGCCTGGGTTGAAAACATAGTTCTGTAAGACATCTGAAGGAATTTGTTCTCAGAGTCCCATTCCTCTCTTGGCCTTAAAAATGAGTGCTGAGAAACAGGCTGTTTCTTTATTAAGGCATAACTATAATGTGACTTACAAACACCATATGCATGAGAGAGAGGAAGGTTGAAGGAAGGGAGGTAAGGAGGGAGAGAGAGAGAGAGAAAGACAGAGAGAGGAGAAGAGAAGAGAAATAGTAGGAGGGGGACTTGCAAAAGAGAAGATAATGGAAAAGGAGGACTCTGATCAAAGAACACACACACACACACACACACACACACACACACACACACCACACCATATATATATAATATATATATATTATATATATATTATAATGAAATTTTAGAAGAGTAAATAAGTTTTTAAAACCTGGGTTGGGTTCTATTAGATTAACTGTTCTTTTTGTGGTCTCTGAAATTTGATAAAATACTCTCTGTGTGTTTATTCCACTTAATTACCAATTATTGGACAATGATAAATGCTAACCAAGAGCTGTTTGGAACCAGGTGTGATGGCTTACATCTGTAATTCTAGCATGTGAGAGGCTGAAGTAAGCAGATTGCTTCAAGTTGGAGGCCAGAAAGGATTGTGTAAGGAGTTCCAGGCCACCCTGGGCTTGAGACTGAAACCTGTCTCAAGTCCCTCCACTCCCAAGAAACCTTGGGAACCTTGAAATACAAGTGGATGCTGGCTGGTATTGGAAACTTTGAAAGCTGTGGCTGTTCCTTCTATTTGTTACCTCTATCTCTTACTTTTGGCTTGCTATGCCTTCTTATTTTTCTTAGCATATGTATATTTCCTATTTCTGCATGTGCTTTTGGTGTGACACACCTGTAAAATGAAATTAGGTAACTAAAAATATAAGTGAAAAAAAATGAAGAAATAGCAAGTTTTTAAGGCACCAAATGTTCTACATTTTCAGTGCAAAACAATGAAGGGAAGAATTTTATATGCCAACCATATGCTCCTAGTGCTCTTTGGAAAAACTAGGCAATTCCTCTTGTTGAGGATTATGTGCCCACACTGTACAACTATCAGAAACAACAAGCTTCAGTAACCCTAATAGACAAGATATGACTCTATCTCCTCTTACTCCCTTTGTAATTGTTCAAACCTACACCCCTACGATTCACTATGCACCTTTGTGTAACCCAGATGTCAGTTGTCCTTCTCAGTTTGTACATAAAGTTTAACATATCAATTATGATGCAATCTGTAGTTTTGTAGATTCCAGAATGATCTCATTATTTCACACACAGTACTTTAAAAATCTAGGGACTAAGCCCAGGCATGGTGGTGCACGCCTTTAGTTCCAGAACTTGGGAGGCAGAAGTAGGGAGATCTTTCTGAGATTGAGGACAACCTGTTCTACACAGTGAGTCCCAGGACAGCTGGGGCTACAGGCAGATCCTGTCTCAAAAAGACCCAAAAAGAAAAATAAATAAAATAAAATAATACAGAGACTGGAAAAATGGCTCAGCAGGTAAGAACCTTTACTGTTTGTGGTCGTTTGAATTGAAAATGTCCCCCATAGGCTTCAAGTATTCAGATATTTTGTCCTCAGTTGGTGGTGCTGTTTTGGGAGGTCTTAGAAGGTGTGGCTATGCTGGAGGAAGTACATCATTGGGGGCAGGCTTAGTGAGTTCAACAAGCCTTGCATCTCCAGTTGCTGTCTCTCTTTCGGCTTCCTGTGCTCATTGGAAGATGTGAACCTCAGCTTTCTGTTCCAGCTCCTGCCACCATGCCTACCTGCCACAATGGACTCTAATTCCCCTGAACTATCAATCGTAAGCTCAAATATCACAGCAGCAGAAAAGTGACTAATACACTGCTCCTCCAGAGAAACACAGTTTGGTTCCTTTATCTCATAACTAACTGCCAGTAATTTCAGCTTCAAGGGACCTTATCCCCTCTTTTAGCCTCTGTAGGCACTGTACAGACACTAATAAAATAGGTTTTTAGAAAATAAAAATCTCACTTGGTTATCCCTTTACCATTTGGCTGTTGTCCATGGTCACTAGATTTCTCCCCATGTTTTCTCTCTGTCATAAGTCTTCCCTGAGCCTCTTCGGGCTGTGGTGATCCCAGCTCACTCTTCTGGAATCCATCAATCTCTTAGTTTTTTCTTCTGCAGAGATATTATACTGTTAAATTATCACATCTCACTTTTCTCACTAACAGATAGCTTCTCCAGATACTTGTGCCTCCAAGGGCAGTGGGAGGTTATGAATATTTTTACCTTGAAATGTTTATAATTTTTCTCATTCATTCTAATCAGAATAAAAATCAGGCCATTTTTCTCAGTGTTTTAGTATTTTTCCCAGAGAATCTATTTCATCAAATAAAGATCAGGCGAGGTGGAGCAGATGCGAGACTGAAAGAAAATTAAGAAAGGTTAGGTAGGATGGTTTAGCTGGATATACTATGAGTAACTATTTTCTCTACTGACTGCTTTGTTACAGTCAGGTATTTGAAAACAGCCAGTAAACAGAGCAAGGACAATCTAGTAACCGATTATTTGGTAAGGAAAAATTAGTATGCTGGATATGTATATCTGTGTGTCAGTATGTCATGTTTTATAATTAAATAACCACAGAGTAAAAATTAATAAAGATTAAATATCTTATTGATATGTGGTTCTGAGGATTGGGAAGTCCCAAACCATGGTGTGGGCCTTTGCTCAGTGTTTGATGAAGGGCTACCTGATGGGTCTGGTGTAATGTATCAAATGGCAGGAAAAAGCAAGCATGCAGAGAATGCCCACTTTTGTAACAGCTGGATCCTGCAATGATCCAGCCATTCATGGGTGTGTTCATTTATGAAGACAAAACCATTACAACCAACCATCTCTCAAAGGTCCCCCTTTTCAAATGCCATTAATCTATGATTTTTGAGGATTAAGTTCTCCCACATGAAATTTGCAGATTACATTCAAACTATAGGGATTACTTTTAATCTGTATTCTAGGGCAGATGATTAATGATTGGGATACTATATATGTTTTGTTAATACTTAAAAAAACAGAATGACTAGCTTTGTCATTGACCAAAATGTTTGAGTATTAGAATATAGATATTAGAAATGGTTCTTCATTGGCACTGGTATTCAGAGTGTCCAGAATAGCACAAAGCTTTGCACAGCCTTTAAATGAACATGTATAAGAATCTGACAATTCCAGGAGGCTACTGAGAAAAACCCAACCCTAAACCTGAAGATTCCACCAGATACTGTGTTTGGGCATTTTTGTAGATAGCTATCGTCTGATATTACAGGAAAATTGACAGAGTCTTGTAATTAGAATGTTTCATCTGCATTGAATAAATCTTTCTTAAAAAGTCTTTGGAGGGCAAAGAACATGGGTGGCACTGAGTTTACAACATAGATTTGTCACTGTTATTTCTGCCTACTGTCCTCTTATATTTGGAGCTGTGGTGGATCTTGATCTCAGTCTCAACATCACTGTACTATTCCATGCACTATGAAGAAACCTAGTTCTTCTCACATATATTTTTGAACCACATTCCTGCCATTTACTGAAAAGTATGTAATAATTGTGAATGATTAGTTGTTAATATCTGGTTTGCTATTAGAATCTTTAACTATTCATTTATTAAATCTCAGAATTTTAACAATTTTTCAGAAATTAAAGTAGACTCACTTGTAGTGAAGAGTTTAATGTTAAATAATAAGCAAACTTTGGGGATGGAGAGGAGGCTCACTGGTGAAGAACATTGATGTGTAATCATGAGCACCAGAGTTTAAGTTCAAGCACCTACATAACTAACAAACGAGGCATTCTGCACACACTTGTAACTCCATCGCTGAGGGATCTCATGCCCTCTTCTGTGTTCCACATGTGCAAAGACACACGCATGTCCATATACACTCACATAGACACATATATAAATAAAATTTAAAAATTAAATAAGCGACATTTTAGAATTTAGATGCTTACTTGTTTTAATCTTTCATTTTAATGCATTTTATGATTTAAATATGAAATTTACCCATAAGTTCATGTGCTGAATATTTTATCCCTAGCCAGCAGAAATGGGGTTTCCCTAAGGAAGTACGTCACTGAGGCATGGCTTTAGAAGCTCTGCTCTGCTGCCCTGACTGGTAATCTTCTTCCTGGCCTCTGCGAGGGTATAACAACCACTTTTTTCGAATACTCTTACCACCAAGATGTTTTGCTCAGGTGCATGGGCCCAAATATAGTAGGCAGAACCCGTGGAGACCATGAAAAATATTTTCTTCCCCTTAAGTTGTTTCTGAAAGATATTTATCACTGCATTGACAAAAGCAACTAATACATAAAATGGAGCTCAAGCCCTACAGACTTAGAATTACTTTATGTTCAGAAGGGAACTAAGTGTTTTTTAGAAAAGTTACTACAAAGATTCTTTTGTTGTCGTTCCACATTAACTTTTGCAGGTATTCCCATAGCTTAGGGCAGAAAATACAAAGGAAAAATTGCCTGATATATCCTGTGCATGTTCTGCTGTTTGTCTACAGCAGGAACTTTTCGTTTCTGAGTTTTCATTGTAATTGAAAAAGGGGAAAAAAAAAAAGAAAAAGAAAAAGAAAAAGAAAAAGGGGAAAGGGTCCAAGGAGGAATCAAGAACAATGAAAAGGGAGAGTAAAGAAATCAAACAGGAAATTTTGCCAAAGGGAAGCACACATTATAGGCTCTGGAGCCAAGATAAAATAGTCCTGATAAAAGTGATTAATTAGTCCTTACTGCAATCCTTGAGATGAAATTAGAAGATGCAAAATTAACTGATTTTAAATATTGTTTTGAGACCAGAAAGTTGACTCAGTGCTTCTGCTCTTGCAGAGATCCGGGATCAAATCCCAGTTCCAGGGGATCTGACGCTCTTCTGTCCTCCACTGGTATTGCATGATATGAGTGGACTTGTGTTCAGGCAGGCATAATACTCACAGAAAATAAAATAAATAAATCAGTGTTTTCAAATACTATTCATTTCAAAAATGCCTTTTCTGAACATATTGGGGCTACTTATTGAGGATTACCATGTATACTTAAGAAAAAACCAGTATCTTATTTTTAAACCCCAGACCGTTTAGCTCATTATTAAGGTAATAAGAATTGGTTCTTTTATGCATGCATAATGGGATGATTCTTTGATTGGTGGAAAAAATGAGCAAGTTTAAGCTAGGTGTAGTAGTTTACCTCTGTACTCCCAGTACTTGGGATGCTGAGAAACAAAGGATTGTTAGTTTAACGCTATCCTGGGCATAGCAAGTTCCAGGCCAATCTGGGCAACATAGTCACACCCTATATCTCAAAGCAAATAAACTAAAATAAACAAAATTAAAAGATGCATATTTTATTTAGTGGCAAAGGATAGGGAAAAATAAAGTAATATATAATATGCATGTACATACAATATTTAAGTCTGTGTTATTTTTAGATAACCAAATCTTATGTCAGATCTAGAAACATTTTTCCTATATGTCAAGTCTCCATTTTGAAACCATTATAATCATTATCTCCAATCCATACTATATGTTTAAAAACAGATAGTTCTGGGGCTGGAGAGATGGCTCAGTGGTTAAGAGCGCCGACTGCTCTTGCGGAGGACCCAGGTTCAATTCCCAGCACCCACATGGTGGCTAAGAACCATCTTTAAAGCCAGTTCCAGGGAAATCTGACACCCTCTTCTGACCTCCATGGCAGTGCACCACACAGGTGCACAGGTGCACAAACCTACATGCAGACAGTACATTCATACACATTAAAAAAAACAGATAGTTCCTGCAGATATCCCAGTTCGGAGGCAAGGAGCCTTTACCATTTGTGGGGGTTTGGATCCCCTGGCCAACATCTCCTTGGGAGAATAATCCATTGTTGATGTCAGAGCTCCTGTATTAATATATTTTGTTTAAGTGCATAGTTTAAGGAGACTTTAGCATTATATTTGGTTCTGAATAGAGAATAATCCTTTTCACAGTTTCTATGTCCATTAGTCAATTAAAGAAGGCAGTTTTACTGATTTTACAAGAGAATACCTCTATAACAGCTGGCTCCAATCTACCGTTGGAGAACGACTTCATCATCATCTTATTTCTCTTATTCTATGGGGGGGAGTTAAAGAAAGTCTCTTGTTATTAAAACCACCTTTGCAGCACTCCTAGAAGGTAAGCTGTCATTAGGAATCATTAAAAATAGTTGTACTAGTAGGATCCACAGAGCGGACCTGATGTCTGCAAGCAATCTGAGGCATTTCTTCCCTTCATTGCCCAGAGGAGTCAATCCTTCTTGCTGCACTTTCTGTACACCTACTTCATGCAAAGCCGCATTTTCTTTCTCAGCCATAAGTTGGTGATACTCTGGCCTTGTTAACATACAAATCTTTTCCAATAGTTAGTGTTTTAGTTTGGGTTGCAAGGTTTTTTGTCACAAAAGTTTTCATATTTATCTATTATCCCACCTTTTTATTTAAGGTTTTATTTTTGACCAGAGTCTCAAAAAAGCAGTGTTTGTATTATACATGAATCTATAGGGTGGAATCAGCACAGATTTCATCAAGTTTCACCCATGCTGTTTTGGGTTACTGTATGTGATTAACTTGGGAAACAAAGTTTTTTTGAGTTAAATCATCTATAGGTGAAAAGAATTGCTACCAGGTGATACTATATGACAGCAAAATTATAGAGAACATTTGTTTATACCAATCCCAAGTAATTTTTATACAGATTTTAGTTAAAGCTAATGTGGACAAGAGCAATTTTTATCACCAATTAACTCAGATGCATTACCGTTTTTATCAGCCTTAAACAAATGTTTTCCAATATGCACTTATTTACTTTACTAAGTCCTAAACTGGAGATATCTGCAGGAAGACAGGCGATAAGGCCCTGCTGTTGAAGACTGATAAAATGGGAAAATGTATGGAGACCGCACTTGCAAAGTATACAGATGGTCTCTGGAATGCCAGAGAGTGTTAACAAAGAACACTAAACCAATAAAGCAAATATAGGTCTCCTTGAGTCAAGCAAGACTCCTCCATCAGCCCCAGCTCACCTCATGCCTGGAAATACTTGCAGCGTGGCAGCCATATGTTGTACATCCAAAACTAATTGGCTATTAGCTCTCTCCTGGGAGGAATAACCCATGGCTGATGTCACAAGCTTACATCCTCTAATGGTTAGGAGATGTTATAAACCACACGTAACGACCTGCCATATTTAACAGAAAAATAAAAAAAAAAAAAAAAAAACAAACAAAAAAAAAAAAAAATAACAATTAGTACTGTTTAAATACCTATATATCTAATTGTGTGTGTTCATTAGTAGGATACGAAAGGCTATATATTATACTGTTTAATACCTAAATATCTAATTGCATGTGCTTCATTAGTAGGATCGAAAGGTTATGCCTGGACAAGCTGCAGCCAAGAAAGAAAACAGCCAAACTGACTAAGACCAAGACATCAGCTCCAGAGAAAGTAGAGTGTTTTGCTTCTCATCCCCCTGTGCCCCGTTTCTAAGCCTAGGACCAATCTGCCAAAGAGGGGGCGTGGTAGAATGTAAGGGCTTTGATTGGGGTTAATGGTGAAACTACAACAATATAGACTGGACACTCATTTGATCAACTTGATTGAACATATAAGCCCCCCCTGCTGGATGGTGGGACCCATGAGCTGTGTGGGTTTGGGCACAACTGCTTGCAATTGATTTTGCATGGAGGATGCTTGTACTCACGGATTGTCACTTATTGTTGGAAAAAAAAATGAAAACAAACCAAGGCAAGGAAAGCAGAGAAAGATGCAGAAAACTTGCGGCAGAATGCATGATCTGGGATGGCTAGGGGTGGGGTGGGGGGAAGGGAAGGGGATGTATGCCTGAACTGAATTGGAAAATGATGTATGAAATACACAAAGCATCAATAAAAAAAAACAGATAGTTCTTTCCTATGTCTGTATATTGAAGCACACTCTACTTCTCTCTCTAGAAGTTAAAAGTATTAGGTCTTAGTTGAGATCCATATCCATTTGGAATTGAGTTGTGCAGGGTGAAAAGGTGAAAGATAAGGATATAGGTTCATTCTTTTACATGTTGACATCCATTTTTCCCACACACCATTTGTTGAAGATGCTGTCTTTTCTCGATTGTTTATTTTTGGCATCATTGTTGAAAAATAAGAAAGCTATAGATGTGTGGATGTGTTTTTTTGGGTCCTTGATTCTACATTAATCTATGTGTCTGTTTTGGGACAAGCATGCTGCTATTTTATTGCTATGGATCTGCAGTATAACTTCAAGTCAAGTATGGTAATGCCTCTTGTAGTTTTCTTTTTGTTCAGAATTGTTTAGGCTATCCTAGGTGAAGAGGGAGCCCATAGAATGGAAGAAAATATTACTGAAAAAAGCTTGCACCTCACTCTAGTTAGAATGGCATCATCAAGAATACAATTAACTGGAGTTCCTAAGGACAGACCAGACCTGGACTTTGTAGGAGCAAAAGAAGCAGAGGGGGTCTTCACGAGAAGCAGATGAGCAGGGCATTTAATATGCTCTAAGATCACAACTTATAAGAAACAACATTTTCCAGCTGATTAAAGATATTGAACATTTTTTAAGTAATCCTCATCCATTTGCACTTTATCTTTAGAGAGCTCTCTGTTCAGCTCCTTGGTCTGTTTTTAATTGGATTTTGTTTGGGATGTTTAGTTTTCTAGTTCTTTGTATATTCTAGATACCTCTGTCAGAAGGATAGCTGGCAATTTTTTTCCTACTCTGCAGTTGCTTGAATGATGGTGTCCTTTGATGCACAAAAACTTTTTAATTTTCATGTGGTCCCATTTGTCAATTGTTGGACTTAATGCTTGTACTATAGGAATCATGTTTAGAATGTTATTTTATGTGCCTGTGGAGTGGGTCTTTCCTGAGCCTATGAGAGAAGCTGTGAATGCTGTGGACTGCAGAGCCAGAGATGTAAAGTTGCCCAAGCCCTTTGGGGGCCTAGGAGATCATGAGTGAGCCCCAGATACCCAGCCTGGACTTTAGTTTTGTTTAGTGTGCCCAATTCTTTGTTTTTGAGATAAGACAGTACTTAACTTATTTTGGATTTTATAGGAGCCCACAGTTAAGAGACTTTTAAGAGAGACTTTTAAAAATGTTTAAAGTGTTTGAATTTTTTAAGGTCTGTGAGACTTTTAAGGTTGTACTGTTTGATGTTGTAATACTACTAGCATCATATCTTGGGGATAAGAAATGGAAAGGTTGTGGTTTAATAGTGATGGGTTTGTGTGTCCAGTTGAAAAGGGGTCAGTTGTGTCTTAACACACCTGTGTTGAGGGAGCCCTAATTGAGGAATTTCCTCCATTGGACTGGCCTGTGGCCATATCCGTGAGGCATTTTCTAGATTGTTGAGTGATGTGGGAGGACTCAGCTGCTGTAGGCAGTGCCACCTGTGGGCAGGTTGCCCTGTATTGAATAAGAAAGCAGGTTGAGTAAGCCAGCAAGCAGCTAGCCTCCATGGTCTGTGCTCCAGATTCCTGCCCTGAGTTCCTACCTTGGGCTCCCTCAGCTGAACTGTGACACAGGAGATATAAGATTAAAAGAAAACAACCTTTTTTTACCCAAGTTGTTTTTGGTCAGTGTTTTTATCACAGCAGTTGAAAGTACTGGGTATTAAGTTGAGGTCCTTGGTCTATTTGGACTTGAGTTTTGTGAATGGTGAGAGATCAGGATCTAGTTACATTCTTTTACATGACAGTATTCAGTTTTGACCAGCACCATTTGTTGAGCATTCTATCTTTTCTCCAGTGTGTATTTGTGGCTCCTTTGTCAAAAGTCAGGTAGGTGTAAATATGTGGATTTAAATTTGGGTTTTCAATTCTCTTCCACTGATTATTGTGTCTTTTTTTCGTTTCAGTACCACGCTGTGTTTATTAGTATAGCTCTGTAGTATAATTTGAGATCAAGGCTGGTTATGCCTCTCGAAGTTCTTTTATTGTCAGGATTATTCTAACTATCCTTTGATTTTCATGTTTCCACATGAAATGTGAGATTATTTTTTCAATTTCTATGAAGATTGTGTTAGAATTTTAATGCGTATTTTAATGTGTATTCCAACGGATTTGTGGATTGCTTTTGGCAGAATAGATGTTTTCACAATATTAATTCTACCAATCCATGAGTATGGGAGGTCTTTCCATCTTCTTTAATTTCTTTCTTAAATGCATTTAAGCTTTTATTATATAATTCTTTCACTTCCTTGATTGGATTTATTCCAGGATATTTTATGATTTCTAAGAATATCCTGAGTGGTATCATTTCCCCAATTTCTTTCTCAGTATGTGCGTTGTTGGTAAAAGGAAAGGCATTGATTTTTGTGTTTCATTTTTATGTCCCGCTGCTTTGGTGAATGTGTGTTTTAGCTACTTTCTCATTGGTTTAAAGTCCACTTCATAGAGTGGAGCCCATACCTGACAGTGATATCAGGCCTAGGTATCTAAGGCAAGATAGCACATAGGCCATGGGTGAGAGCCTAGTACAACCATTTTGCAAAATAAATATAGTATAAAACTGATTTCTAATAATTTGTTGTCATGCCCATATATGGATCTCTCAACTCTTGGCAGAGAAACACCCTGATATAGAAGATGGTGATTAACACAGAGAACCACAAGGGGCCAACATGCAGAGAATTAGAGGCTGCAGACTACTTATGCCTGAATAGGATGCCTATATCAAATTTCTGCCTCCCAAGGATCAGGGATCATTGCTGAAGACATAGCATAGCAATTCTAAGAGCCAGGTGAGATGGATGACCTCAAGGAAACAGTGTTTTCCAGACAGCTTGCCAGTTAGTCGTATGAATTCACAGTAATGGAGATGGAATGCACAAGTTCCATGTAGACTCAAGCCAGATAAAAATACAGTGTAGACATGGGGAAGTAGGTAAGGACCCCCCCTGAGGAACTATTGGCAACTGGTAGCTTCTGGGAGAGGGAGAGTTTGTTTTCTTTGACGGTGTGATGCTGGATAGTCTTACTAGGATCCAGTGGCTGGACCCACACTGAAGGCAATTTGGGGACACAAATTTGACTCAGTAGGCTTTCATACATTTAACAGAGTGCATGAAATTAGGTAGAGGTATTAAGGGGGAGTGAAGATAGTGGAGGGGATCAAAATACATTGTATGAAATTTAAAAATTCAATAAAAAATGTAATAGTAAAAGGAAATTAAATAGGATACAACCAACAACAAATGCTGGTGTGGATGTGGAAAAAGGAAGACCTTTATGCACTGTTGGTGTGAGTAGAACCACTTCAATATTCTGTTTGAAGGTTTTTCAAAAAGCTTGAAATGTAACTATCACATGAACCATGATAAATACCACATGATATATACACTCCTGTATTTATTTCATGTGGAATAGGCTACTATGGAGAACCTGCACATACATGTTCATGGCTGCTCTTATCACAATACTATAGAAATGTAATGAGCCCTACTTAAGGGATGCTAAAAATTCCACCAGAAAACTCCTGGAAATGATTAACAGCTTCAGCAAAGTGGCAGGATACAAAATTAACCTAAAAAAATCGATGGTCTTTCTTTACACCAAGAACAAGCAATTGGAGAAAGAATTCAAAGAGATCTTCCCACTCACAATAGCCTCAAAAACAATAAAATACTTAGGCACAAACCTAACCAAAGACACCAAAGATCTCTACAACAAAAATTTTAAAACTTTAAAGAAAGAAATTGAAGAAGACATCAGAAGATGGAAAAACCTCCCATGCTCATGGATTGGGAAAATTAACATTGTAAAAATGTCCATTCTACTGAAACTCTTGTATAGATTTAACAGATCTGTTTTATGTAGACATAATCCTGGAGACATTGTTCAGTTCTAGCTTCTTTGAAAGACAAAACAGCGAAACTCTGGCTAATGTCTCATCATGTGGACATGTAGAGATAATTTTTACTCATTTCAAAAACTAATCAGATTACTACTTTGTTTTATGGCTAGATCAAAAATTTAAGGGAGAAAAAGTTTTCAAAGTTTTGTATAGAGGAAACTTCGTGATGTGAGAGTAACAAACAGCAGAAATGTTTGGCTTGGTGTCTTCAGTGTTGCTACGTCTGTAACCAAGCCATGTGAAAACAAGAGCACAGGAGCAATCTGGCACACACCTGTACAAAAGCACACTATGCTCCTTTCATAAGTAAGGTACAAATGAATCTTCCATTCAGTTAACCAATACATATCTGTTCATCTTGTCAAAAGTTTCAAAAGCTTTCTTCTAGCTATCATATTCTTCATTCATACTGGACTTGTTACCCACTCAAAGTTGAAATTCTTAGTAAGGTTTGTAGCAAAACACAGGATTATATTAATCTTATAAGATACCTTTTGTCATTAAACATACTTTAAGACAATGTGTATCTGATATTGTGCTGGTATTGGATAATCTAATAATTATGAAACAAAAATCATTATCTCTGATGTTAATCACACTGTAATATAGGAGTCAGCCAGATAATTGCACAAATTTTAGTAAAATTAAAGTGATATATGCCATATAAGGGATATGCAAGGCAGTAAGAATGGATATACTAGGGGATTTGACAGTGTGGGAGCTCTGTATGACTTTGTAAAGGAAGAAATGACTTGAGAGGATCTAAAATGAGAATAGGCAATTTGGTAAATGAGGGGCTGAAAGTTTATAGAGGGTTGAAAGAGTCTATGCCAAGTTCTTAGTGCTGTATCATAAATGATAAGGTTAATAAACTAGAGATGAGACAGCCAGAGTGAGAGTACTATAAAATGAGATTTTCAAGATAGAGTTTCACTAGGTATGCTAAATATTTTGTTCTTCAGCCCCAAATTAGTGAGAGTCCACTGAAGAGTTCAAAAAACTGGATGAATTTGGTCTTGTTTCTTAACATTTAAAAAATAGCATTCTGACAGCAGTGTGGAGTAATATTATACTCAAATATACCCATTAGGTGGATACTCTAGTAGTGTGGAGAAGGAATGTTGGGATAATGACAGAAAAAGGAATTACTTTTATATTTGAAAGAACTGAGAAGATAAATGGGAAGGTAGGGGAAATTGGTGTCTGTGCTGGCTATGTTTCCAGTTTGTGAAGTTGAGTAGATGGAAATAGAATTCGAATGAAGTAAAGAAAACGAGAAATGAAATGTATTTTGGAGAGGAAGATCAAGTATTTGGTGATTGCTCTATGAAGCCTAAGGTCTTGTAGGATATTCAAGAGGAAAGGCCAAATATGCAGATGGAAATGTGGGTCTAATGATGGTTAATGTTAATTGTCAACCTGATAGCATCTGGGAGCTGGGGACTCTGTGTATTCCTGGGAGCTGCTACATTAAACTATGTAATGATTTTGTTGAAGACCTTGGCCATTTGTGGATGGCCACAAAGCTTAAATCCTGGTACTTTGTAAAGGGAGAAAGGGGACTGAACCATAACACAGATTCATTCACTATCTGTTTCTTGACAGAGGAGATGATGTGACCAGTTTTTTCACATTCCTGGTGCCCTGATATCCCCATCATGATAGACTGTACTCCCTTGCACTGGGAGGCGAATAAGCCCTTTCTCCTTTAGGTTGCTTTTAACAGAGAATTTTGTCTATCTGAAAAGAAACCAAGCGAGTCTGGAGTTCACTTAATGGGACTCTGTGTAGCTGGTAATTACTGTATTGTATTGGTTTTGATTTTGATGCAAATCTTTTGTCAATATTTAAAAAACTGATTCAGTGAGAAAAATCCCTAATTAATATAGTCGACACCATGCAGAGAGAGGAGCGACGAGAGGAGGAGGAGAGGCGAGAGAGGAGAGAGAGAGAGAGAGAGAGAGATGACTTTTACAATTTGAACATAATCTGGACTAATTGACTTTATAGAATTTTTATTTTTCACTTAAAACAATGAGAAAATTTTGAAAGTCTGTTTGTAATTATATGTGTGATTTTCCAGGCCTAGGGATCAAAAGACAAGATTCTCTGATAAGATAAGGGTGGTCCTAGCTTAACTTCCTCATCATGCTGACTATGTTTAAAAAAAAAAAAAACAAACAATGAATGAAGCCTGGGTTGAAAACATAGTTCTGTAAGACATCTGAAGGAATTTGTTCTCAGAGTCCCATTCCTCTCTTGGCCTTAAAAATGAGTGCTGAGAAACAGGCTGTTTCTTTATTAAGGCATAACTATAATGTGACTTACAAACACCATATGCATGAGAGAGAGGAAGGTTGAAGGAAAGGGGGTAAGAGAGGGAGCGGAGAGAGAGAGAGAAAGACAGAGAGAGGAGAAGGAGAAGAGAAATAGTAGGAGGGGGACTTGCAAAAGAGAGGATGAATGGAAAAGGAGGATGGACTCTGATCAAAGAACACCACACACAC
The DNA here is from genome assembly GCA_009823505.1 of Rhizomys pruinosus. Lineage (NCBI taxonomy): Eukaryota > Metazoa > Chordata > Mammalia > Rodentia > Spalacidae > Rhizomys > Rhizomys pruinosus. The sequence goes on from VZQC01005889.1 coordinate 1,214,832, forward strand.
ACACACACACACACACACACACACACCCCACACCATATATATATATATATATATATATCTATATATATATTATAATGAAATTTTAGGAAGAGAAATAAGTTTTAAAACCTGGGTTTTGGGTTCTATTAGATTAACTGTTCTTTTTGTGGTCTCTGAAATTTGATAAAATACTCTCTGTGTGTTTATTCCACTTAATTACCAATTATTGGACAATGATAAATGCTAACCAAAGAGCTGTTGAACCAGGTGTGATGGCACACCTGTCATTTCTAGCATGTGAGAGGCTGAAGTAAGCAGATTGCTTCAAGTTGGAGGCAGAAAGGATTGTGTAAGTAGGTTCCAGGCCACCCTGGGCTGAGACTGAAACTGAACCTGTTCTCAAGTCCCTCCCTCCACGAAACTTGGGAACCTTGAACTACAAGTGGATGCTGTCTGGTATTGGAAACTTGAAAGCCTGTGGCTTGTTCCTTCTATTTTTTTACCTCTATCTCTTACTTTGGCTTGCTATGCCTCTTATTTTTTTAGGCATATGTATATTTCCTCTTTCTGCCATGTGCTTTTGGTGTGACACACCTGTAAAATGAAATTAGGTAACTAAAAATATAAGTGAAAAAAAATGAAGAAATAGCAAGTTTTTAAGGCACCAAATGTTCTACATTTTCAGTGCAAAACAACGAAGGGAAGAATTTTATATGCCAACCATATGCTCCTAGTGCTCTTTGGAAAAACTAGGCAATTCCTCTTGTTGAGGATTATGTGCCCACACTGTACAACTATCAGAAACAACAAGCTTCAGTAACCCTAATAGACAAGATATGACTCTATCTCCTCTTACTCCCTTTGTAATTGTTCAAAAAACCTTAAACCCCTACGATTCACTATGCCACCTTTGTGTAACCCAGGATGCAGTTGTCTTCTCAGTTTGTACATAAAGTTTAACATATCAATTATGATGCAATCTGTAGTTTTGTAGATTCCAGAATGATCTCATTATTTCACACACAGTACTTTAAAAATCTAGGGACTAAGCCCAGGCATGGTGGTGCACCCTTTAGTTCCAGAACTTGGGAGGCAGAATTGGGAGATCTTTCTGAGATTGAGGACAAACCTGTTCTACACAGTGAGTCCCAGGACAGGGGGGCTACAGGCAGATCCTGTCTCAAAAGTACCCAAAAAGAAAAATAAATAAAATAAACTAATAAAGAGACTGGAGAAAAAATGGCTCAGCAGGTAAGAACCTTTACTGTTTGTGGTCGTTTGAATTGAAAATGTTTCCCCCATAGGCTTCCAGTATTTAGACATTTTGTCCTCAAGTTGGTGGTGCTTTTTTTGGGAGGTCTTAGAAGGTGTGGCTTATGCTGGAGGGAAGGACATCATTGGGGGCAGGCTTCTTAGTGAGTTCAACAAGCCTTGCATCTCCAGTTAGTTGCTGTCTCTCTTTCGGCTTCCTTTTGCTCATTGGACGATGTGAACCTCAGCTTGCTGTTCCAGCTCCTGCCACCACGTGCCTACCGGCCACAATGGACGCTAATTCCCTGAAACCATCAAATCGTAAGCTTCAAATATCACAGCAGCAAAACAGTGGACTAATACACTGCTCCCCGAGAACACAGTTTGGTTCCTTCATCTCATAACTAACTGCCAGTAATTTCAGCTTCAAGGGCCTTATCCCCCTTTTTAGCCTCTGTAGGCACTGTACAGACACTAATAAAATAGGTTTTTAGAAAATAAAAATCTCACTTGGTTATCCCTTTACCATTTGGCTGTTGTCCATGGTCACTAGATTTCTCCCCATGTTTTCTCTCTGTCATAAGTCTTCCCTGAGCCTCTTCGGGCTGTGGTGATCCCAGCTCACTCTTCTGGAATCCATCAATCTCTTAGTTTTTTCTCTCTGCAGAGATTTATTGTTCTGTTTAAATTATCACATCTCACTTTTCTCACTAACAGATAGCTTCTCCAGATACTTGTGCCTCCAAGGGCAGTGGGAGGTTATGAATATTTTTACCTTGAAATGTTTATAATTTTTCTCATTCATTCTAATCAGAATAAAAATCAGGCCATTTTTCTCAGTGTTTTAGTATTTTTCCCAGAGAATCTATTTCATCAAATAAAGATCAGGCGAGGTGGAGCAGATGCGAGACTGAAAGAAAATTAAGAAAGGTTAGGTAGGATGGTTTAGCTGGATATACTATGAGTAACTATTTTCTCTACTGACTGCTTTGTTACAGTCAGGTATTTGAAAACAGCCAGTAAACAGAGCAAGGACAATCTAGTAACCGATTATTTGGTAAGGAAAAATTAGTATGCTGGATATGTATATCTGTGTGTCAGTATGTCATGTTTTATAATTAAATAACCACAGCGTAAAAATTACTAAAGATACATATCTTATTGATATGTGGTTCTGAGGATTGGGAAGTCCCAAACCATGGTGTGGGCCTTTGCTCAGTGTTTGATGAAGGGCTACCTGATGGGTCTGGTGTAATGTATCAAATGGCAGGAAAAAGCAAGCATGCAGAGAATGCCCACTTTTGTAACAGCTGGATCCTGCAATGATCCAGCCATTCATGGGTGTGTTCATTTATGAAGACAAAACCATTACAACCAACCATCTCTCAAAGGTCCCCCCTTTCAAATGCCATTAATCTATGATTTTTGAGGATTAAGTTCTCCCACATGAAATTTGCAGATTACATTCAAACTATAGGGATTACTTTTAATCTGTATTCTAGGGCAGATGATTAATGATTGGGATACTATATATGTTTTGTTAATACTTAAAAAAACAGAATGACTAGCTTTGTCATTGACCAAAATGTTTGAGTATTAGAATATAGATATTAGAAATGGTTCTTCATTGGCACTGGTATTCAGAGTGTCCAGAATAGCACAAAGCTTTGCACAGCCTTTAAATGAACATGTATAAGAATCTGACAATTCCAGGAGGCTACTGAGAAAAACCCAACCCTAAACCTGAAGATTCCACCAGATACTGTGTTTGGGCATTTTTGTAGATAGCTATCGTCTGATATTACAGGAAAATTGACAGAGTCTTGTAATTAGAATGTTTCATCTGCATGACTAAATTTTCTTAAAAAGTTTTGGCGCGGCAAAGAACATGGGTGGCACTGAGTTTACAACATAGATTTGTCACTGTTATTTCTGCCTACTGTCCTCTTATATTTGGAGCTGTGGTGGATCTTGATCTCAGTCTCAACATCACTGTACTATTCCATGCACTATGAAGAAACCTAGTTCTTCTCACATATATTTTTGAACCACATTCCTGCCATTTACTGAAAAGTATGTAATAATTGTGAATGATTAGTTGTTAATATCTGGTTTGCTATTAGACTCTTTACTATTCATTTATTAAAATCTTCAGAAATTTTCACCAATTTTTCAGAAATTAAAGTAGACTCACTTGTAGTGAAGAGTTTAATGTTAAATAATAAGCAAACTTTGGGGATGGAGAGGAGGCTCACTGGTGAAGAACATTGATGTGTAATCATGAGCACCAGAGTTTAAGTTCAAGCACCTACATAACTAACAAACGAGGCATTCTGCACACACTTAAGTAACTCCATCGCTGAGGGATCTGCTGCCCCTCTTCTGTGTTCCACATGTGCAAAGACACACGCATGTCCATATACACTCACATAGGACACATATATAAATAAAAATTTAAAAATTAAATAGAACATTTTAGAATTTAGATGCTTACTTGTTTTAATCTTTCATTTTAATGCATTTTATGATTTAAATATGAAATTTACCCATAAGTTCATGTGCTGAATATTTTATCCCTAGCCAGCAGAAATGGGGTTTCCCTAAGGAAGTACGTCACTGAGGGTGGCTTTTAGAAGCTCTGCTCTGCTGCCCTGACTGGTAATCTTCTTCCTGGCCTCTGCGAGGGTATAACAACCACTTTTTTCGAATACTCTTACCACCAAGATGTTTTGCTCAGGTGCATGGGCCCAAATATAGTAGGCAGAACCCGTGGAGACCATGAAAAATATTTTCTTCCCCTTAAGTTGTTTCTGAAAGATATTTATCACTGCATTGACAAAAGCAACTAATACATAAAATGGAGCTCAAGCCCTACAGACTTAGAATTACTTTATGTTCAGAAGGGAACTAAGTGTTTTTTAGAAAAGTTACTACAAAGATTCTTTTGTTGTCGTTCCACATTAACTTTTGCAGGTATTCCCATAGCTTAGATAGGGCAGAGAAAATACAAAGGAAAAATTGCCTGATATATCCTGTGCATGTTCTGCTGTTTGTCTACAGCAGGAACTTTTCGTTTCTGAGTTTTCATTGTAATTGAAAACGGGTTTAAAAACAAAAAAAGAAAAAAAAAAAAGAAAAAGAAAAGGGGAAAGGGTCTCCAAGGAGGAATCAAGAACAATGAAAAGGGAGAGTAAAGAAATCAAACAGGAAATTTTGCCAAAGGGAAGCACACATTATAGGCTCTGGAGACAAGATAAAATAGTCCTGATAAAAGTGATTAATTAGTCCTTACTGCAATCCTTGAGATGAAATTAGAAGATGCCACAAATTAAAATTGTAAATATTGTTTTTGAGACAGGAAGTTGGACTCAGTGCTTCTGCTCTGCAGAGATCCGGGATCCAATCCCAGTTCCAGGGGATCTGACGCTCTTCTGTCCTCCACTGGTATGCATGATATGAGTGGACTTGTGTTCAGGCAGGCATAACCTCACCAGAAAATAAAATAAAATAAATCAGTGTTTTCAAATACTATTCATTTCAAAAATGCCTTTTCTGAACATATTGGGGCTACTTATTGAGGATTACCATGTATACTTAAGAAAAAACCAGTATCTTATTTTTAAACCCCACACCGTTTAGCTCATTATTAAGGTAATAAGAATTGGTTCTTTTATGCATGCATAATGGGATGATTCTTTGATTGGTGGAAAAAATGAGCAAGTTTAAGCTAGGTTGTAGTAGTTTTACCTCGTACTTCAGTACTTGGGATGCTGAGAAACAAAGGATTGTTAGTTTAACGCTATCCTGGGCACGCACGTTCCAGGCCAATCTGGGCAACATAGTCACACCCTATATCTCAAAGCAAATAAACTAAAATAAACAAAATTTAAAAAGAGCATATTTTTCTTTAGTGGCCACCAGGATAGGGAAAAATCAATAAATATAATATGGCATGTAAATAAACTATTTAAGTCTGTGTATTTTTAGATAACCAAATCTTATGTCAGATCTAGAAACATTTTTCCTATATGTCAAGTCTCCATTTTGAAACCATTATAATCATTATCTCCAATCCATACTATATGTCTAAAAACAGATAGTTCTGGGGCTGGAGAGGAGAGCTGGGCTCATTGGTTAGAGCTGCCGACTGCTCTTGCAGAGGACCCAGGTCAATTCCCCAGCACCCACATGGTGGCTAAGAACATCTTAAAGCCAGTCCAGGGAAATCTGACACCTCTTCTGACCCCCATGGCCATTGCACCCCACAGGTGCACAGGTGCACAAACTACATGCAGACAGTACACGTCATACACATTAAAAAAACAGATAGTTCCTACAGATATCCCAGTTCGGAGGCAAGGAGCCTTTACCATTTGTGGGGGTTTGGATCCCCTGGCCAACATCTCTTGGCAGAATAATCATTTGTTGATGTCAGAGCTCCTTTATAATCTATTTTGTTTAAGTGCCACTTAGTTTACGGGAGACTTTAGCATTATATTGGTTCTGAATAGAGAATAATCCTTTTCACGGTTTCTATGTCCATTAGTCAATTAAAGAAGTCAGTTTTACTGATTTTACAAGAGAATACCTATATAACAGCTGGCTCCAATCTACCGTTGGAGAACGACCTCATCATCATCTTATTTCTCCTTATTCTATGGGGGGGAGTTACGAAAGTCTCTTTGTTATTTACCACCTTTGCAGCACCTCCTAGAAGGTAAGCGTCATTAGGAATCATTAAAAAAGAGTTGTTACTAGTAGGATCCACAGAGCGGCCTGATGTCTGCAGCAATCTGAGGCATTTCTTCCCATCAATGCCCAGAGGAGTCAATCCTTTTGCTGCCACTTTCTGTTACATCCTACTTCATGCAAAGCTGCATTTTCTTTCTCAGCCATTAAGTTGGTGATACTCTGGCCCTTTTAAACATACAAAATTCTTTTCCTGTAGTTAGTTTTTAGATTTGGGTTGCAAGGTTTTTGTCACAAAAGATTTTTCTATATCTATCTCTTATCCCCCTTTTTATTTAAGGTTTTATTTTTGACCCAGAGTCTCAAAAAACGCAGTTTGTTTTATACATAATCTATAGGGGGAATCAGGCACAGATTTCATTCAAGTTCACCCATGCTGTTTTTGGGACTGTATGTGATTGAACTTGGGAAACAAAGTTATTTTTGAGTTAAATCATCCTATAGGTGAAAAGAATTGCTACCAGGTGATACTATATGACAGCAAAATTATAGAGAACATTTGTTTATACCAATCCCAAGTAATTTTTATACAGATTTTAGTAAAGCTAATGTGGACAAGAGCAATTTTATCACCAATTAACTCAGATGCATTACCGTTTTTATCAGCCTTTAAACAAAGTTTTCCAATATGCACTTATTTCTTTTACTAAGTCCTAAACTGGAGATATCTGCAGGAAGACAGGCGATAAGCCCTGCTGTTGAAGACCTGATATAAATGGGAAAATGTATGGAGACCGCACTTGCAAAGTATACAGATGGTCTCTCGGAATGCCAGAGAGTGTTAACAAAGAACACTAAACCAATAAAGCAAATATAGGTCTCCTTGAGTCAAGCAAGACTCCTCCTCAGCCCCAGCTCACCTCATTGCCTGGAAATACTTTGCAGCAGTGGCAGCCATATGTTGTACATCCCAAAACTAATTGGCTATTAGCTCTCTCCTGGGGGAATAACCCATGGCTGATGTCACAAGCTTACATCCTCTAATGGTTATGAGATGTATAAACCACACGTAAGACTGCCATATTTAACAGAAAAATAAAAAAAAAAAAAAAAAAAAAAAAAAAAAAAAAAAAAAAAAAAAAAAATAACAATTAGTACTGTTTAAATACCTATATATCTAATTGTGTGTGTTCATTAGTAGGAACGAAAGGCTATATATTATACGTTTATACCTAAATATCTAATTGCATGTGCTTCATTAGTAGGATCGAATGGTTATGCCTGGACAAGCTGTCAGCCAAGAAAGAAAACAGCCAAACTGACTAGAGACCAGACATCAGCTCCAGAGGAAGTAGAGCTGTTTTGCTTCTCATCCACCTTTGCCCCGTTTCTAAGCCTAGGGACGCAATCTGCCAAAGAGGGGGCGTGGTAGAATGTAAGGGCTTTGATTGGGTTAATGTGAAACTACAACAATATGACTGACAATCATTGATCAACTTGATTGAACATATAAGCCCCCCCTGCTGATGGTGGACCCATGAGTGTGGTGGGTTTTGGCAAACTGCTTGCAATTGATTTTGCATGATGGATGCTTGTACTCATGGATTGTCACTTATTGTTGGAAAAAAAAAATGAAAACAAAACAAGGCAAGGATCAAGAGAAAGATGCAGAAACTTGCGGCAGGATGCATGAATCTGGGAGGGCTGGGGTGGTGGTGGGGGAAGGGAAGGGGAGTATGCCTGAAAACTGAATTGGAAAAGAGTGTATGAAATACACAAAGCATCAATAAAAAAAAAAACAGATAGTTCTTCCTCTGCTGTATATTGAAGCACACTCTACTTCTCTCTCTAGAAGTTAAAAGTATTAGGTCTTAGTTGAGATCCATATCCATTTGGAATTGAGTTGTGCAGGGTGAAAAGGTGAAGATAAGGATATAGTTCATTCTTTTACATGTTGACATCCATTTTTCCCACACACCATTTGTTGAAGATGCTGTCTTTTCTCGATTGTTTTTTGTTGGCATCATTGTTGAAAAATAAGAAAGCTATAGATGTGTGGATGTGTTTTTTTGGGTCCTTGATTCTACATTAATCTATGTGTCTGTTTTGGGACAAGCATGCTGCTATTTTATTGCTATGGATCTGCAGTATAACTTCAAGTCAAGTATGGTAATGCCTCTTGTAGTTTTCTTTTTGTTCAGAATTGTTTAGGCTATCCTAGGTGAAGAGGAAGCCCATAGAATGGAAGAAAATATTACTGAAAAAAGCTTGCACCTCACTCTAGTTAGAATGGCATCATCAAGAATACAATTAACTGGAGTTCCTAAGGACAGACCAGACCTGGACTTTGTAGGAGCAAAAGAAGCAGAGGGGGTCTTCACAGAGAAGCAGATGAGCAGGGCATTTAATATGCTCTAAGATCACAACTTATAAGAAACAACATTTTCCAGCTGATTAAAGATATTGAACATTTTTTAAGTAATCCTCATCCATTTGCACTTTATCTTTAGAGCGACTCTGTTCAGCTCCTTGGTCTGTTTTTTAATTGGATTTTTGTTTGGATGTTTAGTTTTCTAGTTCTTTGTATATTCTAGATGTACCTCTGTCAGAGGATAGGTGGCATTTTTTTCCTACTCTGCAGTTGCTTGAATGATGGTGTCCTTTGATGCACAAAAACTTTTTAATTTTCATGTGGTCCCATTGTCAATTGTTGGACTTAATTGCTTGTACTATGGAATCATGTTTAGAATGTTATTTTATGTGCCTGTGGAGTGGGTCTTTCCTGAGCCTATGAGAGAAGCTGTGAATGCTGTGGACTGCAGAGCCAGAGAAGTAAGTTGCCCAAGCCCTTTGGGGGCCTAGGAGATCATGAGTGAGCCCCAGATACCCAGCCTGGACTTTAGTTTTGTGTTAGTGTGCCCAATTCTTGTTTTTGAGATAAGACAGCTACTTAACTTATTTGGATTTTATAGGAGCCCACAGTTAAGAGACTTTTAAGAGGACTTTTTAAAAAATGTTTAAAGTGTTTGAATTTTTTAAAGGTCTGTGAGACTTTAAGGTTGTACTGTTTGATGTTGTAATACTACTAGCATCATATCTTGGGGATAGGAAATGGAAAGGTTGTGGTTTAAGTGATGGGTTTTGTGTGTCCAGTTGAAAGGGGTCAGTTGTGTCTTAACACACCTGTGTTGAGGGCCCTAATTGAGGAATTTCCTCCCCCTCGTATGAATGTACTGTCTGCATGCAGGTCTGTGCACCCGTGTCGTGCAATGCCGCGGAGGTCAGAAGAGGGTGTCAGATTCCCCTGGAACTGGAGTTCTCCTGGAATTGGAGTTTCAGACGGTTCTCGGCCGCCATGTGGGTGCTGGGGATCGAACCCGGGTCCTCTGTAAGAGCGGTCGGCGCTCTTAACCGCTAGGCCATCTCTCCAGCCCCGAATTTTTTTTTAATTTATTTTTATGTGTATGAATGTACTGTCTGCATGTAGGTTTGTGCAGCCGTGTAGTGCACTGCCGCGGAGGTCAGAAGAGGGTGTCAGATTCCCCTGGAACTGGAGTCAAAGACGTTCTCAGCCGCCATGTGGGTGCTGGGGAGTGAACCCGGGTCCTCCGCAAGAGCAGTCGGCACTCTTAACTGCTAGGCCATCTCTCCAGCCCCTTTTTTCCCCTCCTTCTAATCATGATCTTACAGTTCACTGCCCAGGCTGGCTGTGAACTCTTGGCTGCAAGTGGTCCTCCTGCATCAGTCTCTCAAGTAACTCACCACACACCAGGTGTGCTACAAACATCCTGAAGCAGCATCTCCAAGTGAACAATGTGGACCTGAGGCAGGTCAAGGCCAGGAGCACAGGTTCTAGGTCTGGAGCATAAGCTCCACCTCAAACCACAACTATGTTTGGTCACCCTTGGTTTACCCAGAACCATGCCAGTTTACGCCCATTGCTCAGGCATGAGGAGGAATGCCATCTCGTCCTTCTCTCCCCAAAAAGTCCTGGCTTATTGCTTAAGGGGCATGCTATCCTACCTATGTAGGACCCCTCTGGTCCTTAGGTTCCATCGCGTAGAAAACGACACAAGGGGGCTGGAGAAATAGCCTAGCGGTTAAGAGCGCCGACCGCTCTTACAGAGGACCCGGGTTCGATCCCCAGCACCCACATGGCGGCTGAGAGCCGTCTGAAACTCCAATTCCAGGAGAACTCCAACTCCAGTTCCAGGGGAATCCGACACCCTCTTCTGAACTCCGCGGCATTGCACGACACGGGTGCACAGACTTGCATGCAGACAGTACATTCATACACATACAGAAATAAATAAAAAGAAAACGACACAAGGTCAGATTTATTTATTTATTTATTTTTTTGAGACAGGGTCTCCAGCTGGCCTGGAACTATGTAGACCAAGCTGGCCTTGAGCTCACAGAGACCTGCCTGTCTCTGCCTCCCAAGTGCTGGGATTAAAGGCATATGCCACCACACAAGGCCAGATAGTATTTTTTTTCCTTTCCCAAACTGCTTCTCTGACTTCTAGTTCATAGTACTCCAATTACAAAGCTTAATCTTTCAAAGAATACCTCCCTCTGGTTGACAAATGCTATTCTCCAACCAGCTCAGATTGAATTTATTCATGTCAACATTGGTGTTAACAGACATTCCAAGGTCAATGATGAGCACTGGTGTTAACAGACATTCCAAGGTCAATGATGAGCACCTCAAGGGCTTGGTGACTTTAACATTGGGAGGTGCACATGCACACCACTGCACACGTGGCAATCATAAGACAACTAACAGAAGGCATTCTCTCCTTCCTCGTGTTCCCACATATTGAACTTCGGTGGTCAGGGCCGGCAGCAAGCACCTCTACCCTCTGAGCCACCTTGTTGATGCTGGGATGTTTTGGATCCTTCATGCTCTCCTCCACAACCCCATGTTTGGATGCGGGACAGCAGCCAGGCCAGGATCTGGACACTCCCCACCACCAGTGAGGTTTAATGTGGACATAAAACACAAATGCATACAACACATTCTCACCTGAGCCCACCCATCCCACCCTAGAACCAAAATGGGCCAAGGGAAATGCCTGAGAGCTACGGAATTCCAAAATCAAGACACAACCTCAAGTCCTGAAATGGGAGGAGTGTTGACCACACAAGGCAGGGAAGAGCAGGAAACGGCAAGAGCAGAGCAGGCCAGTGCCCGGCTATTCGCTTTCATACCTTAGCAAAGTAGGAAAACTGATTTTGGAGTAAATACATTTATTGATACCCATTTTATATATAGTTCAATGAAATAATCTATAAATATAAAAGCATTTTTCTTTTGGATATCACCATGGTCCATGAAAATACTCAACAGTCAGAGTCATCTGCAGGAAGCACTCCAAGTCACACTGAGGAGACTTTCTAAACCAGACAGCAGCCACACAGGAAGTAAGGTCAAGAGTTGACAAGTGGGACCTCATAAAACTCAAACGCAAAAGAAACAATAAAGGAGATGAAGAGAAACCTCACAGAGTGGGAAGAAATCTTTACCAGTGACACATCTGACAGAGCATTAACATCAGGAATATATATACTCAAAATAATATATACTCAAAAAACAAAGAAGACAAATGACCTACTCAAAAGATGGAGTAAAGAACTGAACAGAGTCTTCACCAGTGATGAATTAAATATGGCTGAGAAACAACTTAAAAAGTGTTATCTGGCCTAGCGGTTAAGAGTGCCAACTTCTCTTGCAGAGGACCTGGGTTCGATCCCCAGCATCAATATGGCGGCTGAAAACCATCTTTAATTCTAGTTCCAGGGGAATTCGACGCCTTCTTCTGACCTCTGCAGCATTGCACGACATGGGTGCACAAACCTGCATGCAGACAGTACATTCATACATATATGAAAAAATGAATAAAATTTTAAAAAAAGCTAATATGAGATTCTCTCCTTAAAAAAAGTGTTCATCATCATTAATAATAAAGGAAATGCAAATTAAAACCACTTTCAGATCTCTCCAGTGCGGCTAGCTAAGATCAAGAAAACAAAAGGCAACAGATGCTGGAGGGGTTATGGGAAAGGGGAACACTAATCCACTGCTGGTGGGAATGTAAACTTGTACAACCACTATGGAAAGAAGTGTGAAGAACCCTTAAAAGACTCAGAATGAGATTACCATCTGACCTAACCATACCACTCCTGAGTATATACCCCAAAGACTCATCTTACTACAAAGATATATGCACATCCATGTTTATTGCAGCTCTCTTCACAATAGTGAAGAGCTGGAACAAGCCCATATGCCCCTCACCAGACAAGTGGATGACAAAAATTTGGTACATCTATACAATGGAGTACTATTCAGCGGTAAAGAAGGATGACATTATGAACTTTGCAGGTAAATGGATGGAGCTCAAAGCCATTATGCTGAGTGAGGTGACACAGTCCCAGAAAGACAAATGGAGAATGGTTTCCCTCATTTGTGGATGCTAACACCAAATCCCCCAGATGAAAGGCAAGCTGAATGACAGTATGGTTATATTTCTGGTTTATCTGTAAGAATCTATGTTGTCATAATGTGAATCCCTCAATGGGCTCTAGAATCCACCCACCAATTATTTTCAGACTCTGTAATTACTGTATATGGGTGGAGAGTATGTATCCATATTTTAGAATAATGAAATTAATGGAGGAAAATGTGAATTCCTAAGCATAAAAAAAGACTGAGAGAAAGAGGCAGGACAGTTATGATAGAGTACATGACCTGGGATGGATTGTGGTGGGGTGGGAGGAAGGGATAGGGGAATTTGCCTGAACAGAAATGAAAAATGATATATGAAATACATAAAACATCAATAAAATATTAATTAAAAAAGAAAACAAATGATACCAAGTGCTGGAGAGGTTGTGGGGAAAGGGGAACACTCATCCATTGCTGGTGGGAATGTAAGCTTGTACAGCCACTATGGAATGCAGTGCGGAGAACCCTTGGAAGCCTCAAAATGAGCTTGCCATTTGACTCAGTCATACCACTCCTGGGTATATACCCGCAAGTCTCATCTTACTGCAGAAATACATGCACAGCTATATTTATTGCAGCTCTGTTCACAATAGCAAAAAGCTGGGACCAACCCAAATGCCTCTCATCTGACAAGTGGATAGAGAAAATGTGGAATATACACAGTGGAGTTCTATGCAGCAGTAAAGAAAGACAACATCATGAACTTTGCAGGTAAATAGATGGAGCTAGAAGATATTATGTTTAGTGAAGTAACACAGTCCAATAAAAACAAACGATGAATGGTATCCCTCATCTGTGGATGCTAGTAGCCTCAATAACCCAGTTGTAAATATTCCTTGTGGGGAGGGATGCATATTGGAAAGAACAACAACAGAAAAGACTGCATCATAAAACTGACTGAAATGGTGAATCTGGAGGAGTGGGAGGGTTGGGAGAGGGACACTAGTCTGTATTCGATTAATGTATATTTAATTGATATGAGTTTAACAAGTACCCAATTTTGCCAAAACTCTATCTACAAATTATATGGTATTTTAAGACTTAGTAAAAGTAAAAATGTCTGTGTTAAACAACATTGGTTAAAAGGTTTTAATAAAAATGGTAATGAATTTAAGTTAATTGTAAATATAAATTGTTGTCCACATTTGTTTTATTTAAAATTTGTATAACAATAACTTTCTCTATAATTTTTGTGTTATACAGTATTGTCTTGTAACATTCTCTTTTACCTGTAGGATAATTTAACTTAAGGAATTAAGTTTGCTTCCCAAATTAACAACATACAGCCACCCAAAACAGCTTGGGTAAATTTAATGAAATTTACACCTTGATTCCTGCCTATAGGTATGTGTACTACAACTGCCTTTTTGAGACTCATGGGCCAAAAAAGTAAAAACCTAAAATAAATAAGTGGGGATACAGTTATATATTAAAACTTTTTGTCAACAAATTTTCAATTTAAATCTTAAAACTAACTGTGGGAACTTTGTATGTTCCCACAGGTCAAAACGTCACCAACTTAATGGCTGAGAAAGAAAAGATACAGCTTTGCATTGTGCAGGATGTACCAAGAAATACCAGCAGAGAAGTTGGCCCATCTAAACATTAAAAGGAAGAAAAGCCTCAGACTGCTACAGGCATCAAACTTCTCTGTGGATCCTATTTGTAACAACTGTTTATAATGAGTCCTAATGAACCTTATCTTCCAGGTGCCACAAAGTTTTAATATGAGAGACTTTCTTACCTCCTTTTCATAGAACATGATGGTAATGAAATCATTCTCTAACTGTAAATTAGAGCCAACTGTTATAGAGGTAACCTCTTTCTTTAATTGACTATTAGATATAGGAACTGTGAAAAGGATTATTCTCTATTCAGAACAAAATATAATACTAAAGTCTTTATAAGCTGTGCAATTAAGCAAAATATATTAATACAAGAGAGCTCTGATATCAGCAATGGATTATTCTGCCAAGGAGATGTTGGCCAGGGGACCCAAGCCCCCCAAAAGTTAAAGGCTTCTTGCCTGTAAACTTGGATACCTGCAAGAAGAGAGGTGGTAAGGCCCTGCTGTCAATGACCTGATGTAAGCTTGGGAAAGATGTACTGAGACCACACTTGCAAGTGTACAGTTGGTCTCTGGAATGCCAGAGAGTGTTACCAAAGGCCACTAAACCAATAAAGTAAATATTGGTCTCCTTGAGTCAAGCAAGACTCCTCCGTCAGCATCAGCTACACCTCACCTGCCTGGAAATACTGTGCAGCAGTGGCAGCCATATGTCTGTATATCCCAAATCTAATTTGCTATTAGCTCTCTCCTTGGAGGAATAATTCATGGCTGATGCCACAAGCTTACATCCTCTAGTGGTTAGGAGATGTTATAAACCACAGTAAGACCTTGTCATCTTTTACAGAAAAACTATAATTCATGGATTAGCATACCATCCAAACATCTGTGTCTATACCAAAGTAACCTACCATAATAATTAGTATTGTTTAAATACCTGTATATCTAATTGCTTGTGCTTCATTAGTAGGATTGAAAGGTTATTCCTGGACAAACTGTCAACCCATGAAAGGAAACAGCTTGAACTGATCTGAGTCCAAAACGACATCTCCAGAGAAAGTAGACTGTTTTGCATCTCGCCCACCTGTGCCCCTTTTCTAGGCCTAGGGAACAATCTGCAGAAGAGGGGGCATGGTAGAATGTAAGGGCTGTGATTGGGGTGAATGGTGAAACTACAGCAATATAGACTGGACACTTATTTGATCAACATGATTGTACATACAAGCCCCTCCAGCTGGATGGTGGGAGCCTTGGGCTGCGTGGGTTTGGACATAGCTGCTTGCAAATTGGTTTTACATGAAGAATGCTTGTAGTCATAACTTATTACTTATTGTTAAAAATGAAATTAAATAGAAAATTATGGAAAATTTTAAAAAGTAAAAAAAAATATATAAAAGCAGTAAAGAAAGATGACATCAAGAACTTTGCAGGTAAATGGTTGGGGCTAGAAGCTACCATGCTGAGTGAAGTAACACAGTTCCAGAAAAACAAACTATGAATGATATCCCTCATCTGTGGATGCTAGCACCAATTACCTGATTGTATGACAAACTGAGCAACATTAATGTGATCTGAAAACAACTGTGCTCTTATATTGTAGAATCCCTTAAAAAATCAACTAAAAAAAAAGTACAATGGAATATGGCGACACTTTTCTATAACCCCAGTACTTGAGAGGATGAAGCAAACAATTTTGACACCTGAGTCCAACCTGGGATTTATAGCAAGCAAGGAAGCAAGTGAGTGAGTGAGTGAGTGAGTGAGAAAGGGAAGAAAAGAAAAAAGAAAATAAAGTCTTACTAATTTACACATTAAAATTTTAATTAAATTTATTTTATCATATACAAATATAAGGTTGCCCATAGTAAAGGGTCACATGATGTTTCATGCATGTATACATTGTTTAAAGCTTAAATCAGCTGAACATCTATGTCATTAAACATGTATAATTTCTTTGTGATTAAAACTTCCACAGTTCATTCTTTGAGGCTTTTGAAATACATGAAACATTACAACTATATTCATCCTACTATAAAATTGTACACCAAAGTGTCATGCTCTATGTAACTGCAACCTGGTATTTGTTGACCAGTTTCATCCACACATCCCTTCTCTCCCGGCCTCTGATGTTCATGACTTAGCTTTTTTCTTTTTATACACTCCATATGTTCTAGTTTTTCTTCAATTGCTGTGACAAAACAAAACTTGGAGAAGAAAGGTTTTATTTGGGTCACATATCCTGGGTCACAGTTCATCACTAAGGGAACTCAACATAGGAACTCAAAGCAGGAACCTGGATGCAGGAGCTGAAGCACAGGCCATGGAGGAATGCTGCTTACTGGCTTGCTCCCCTGGCCCATGTTTGTTCTACTTTCTCATACAGTATAGAACCATCTTCCCAGGGGTGGCACCTCCCACGGTGGGCTGGGCCCTCCCACATCACTCAATAATCAAGAAGATGCCCCACAGAGGTGGCCACAGGCCAGTCCAGTAGCGGCAATTTCCCAAATGAGGCTCTCTGAACCCAGGTGTGTCAAGTTGACACAAAAGCTATACAGCACACCATACATGTACCAAATTTATAAAGTCTGAGAATAAACTATGGGTTTATTCCAAAATGCATTTAGGGACTCACAGTTTAACCATAAACTTGCATGCAGGTAAAAAGAAATATATCTTTACGTTTCTAAATTACATAGCAACGATGTATGTTTTAGTGTACATTAAAAGAGATTTCTTCTTTCTTATAAATCTTAGAAATGAAGAAAATAGAGACATATACTTCAAGCTTTATCTATAGTGATACCAGGCAATGTGGTATTATCTTTACTGATGAATTACCCACTTTGACTTACATATAAGGATTTGGAGCTAAGATCCACAAATGACTGATAACATCCATCATTTGCTTGTCTGAGATTGTGTTACTTTCTTTAGCATAACAGCTTCTAGTTCCATCCATTTACCTGCAAATTTCATGATGTCATCTTTTTTTTTTTTTTTGATGTTTTTGAGACAGGGTCTCCCTTTAGTCTCAGGTGGCCTGGAACTGATGCATAGAACTCCATTGATCCACTTGTCAGTTGAGGGACACTTGGGTTGCTTCCAGCACTTCGCTATTCTGAAAAGAGCTGCAATAAGCTGGGCGTGGTAGCGCACACCTATAGTCTTAGCACTCTGGCAGCAGAGGCAGGCAGATCTTTGTGAGTTCAAGGCCAGCCTAGTCTCCAGAGTGAGTTCCAGGACATCTGGGGCTACAGGGAGACCCTGTCTCAAAAAGATAAAAAAATAAAAAAGAGCAGCAATAAATATGGTTGTGCACGTATCTCCGCTATAGGATGAGTCCTTTGTATATACACCCAGGAGTGGTATGATTGGGTCAAATGGTAGGTTCATTTTTAGTCCTTTAAGTGTTCTCTACACTGCTTTCTGTAGGGGTTGCACTAGTTTGCAATTCTACCAGCAGGGAATGAGGTTCTACTTTCTCCACAGCCTCTCCAGCATTTGGTATCATTTGTTTTCTTCATTATACATTTTTACTATATATGTATATAATTTGAGTATGCTCATATTAACAGTTGAAAGCACATTCATGTACTGTAGTTAGTCCCCCAAAACTTAGGCTTTGCAGTAACTGGCTTAAGTTTAAAATATGAATTAGTTGAAATTGTATAAAATTTAAATTTTTCCAATGTTGGATCCTGCATGCTATAATACCAACTTGCCAGGCATGATGTGCTTAATGTGATGGTGCCACAAATGTTATGGAGGTAACCAACTGGTCTTTGATTAGATTTGAATCGTGCATCACAGGTGGGAATTCATGGCTGGAAGTGTAAACCTGGTGAAAAGCCCAGGGCCAGGGTAGGGTGTTTAAGTTCCCAGAAAGGAAAGCTGCTACTCAGTACTAACCTATGTGTTTTCAAACTGCCTTCTAAATAATTATGTTTTGCCCATATATTAATACTATTCTGCACTTTGGTCATAGAAACTTCTTTTTGCAGTGGGCAGCAATCAGGCAGAAGTCAATGCAGAGACTCAACTGGTCAAAGTGCTGAGATGAAGTGACTATTGAGTGCTCTGTTTTGAATAGGATGTTCATACCACTCTCTTCCCCCAAGCTCAGGAAACATTGCAGAAGAGGGAGAAAAACCCAAGAGCAGGATGATGGGCGGAGCTGCTGTGAAGTGCTGTCTTCTGGACATGACAGCCACTGCATGACTCTCAACAGCTGTGGGGACCTGGCAAAGGCCTGAAAAGATGCAGCCTATGAACATTCCAGCATGCATGGGGCAGTGCTCATGAAGCCCCACCTGTAGCTAAGGAGATATTGGTAGTTAATGGCTGCTAGAGGAGGACAAGTCACTTTTTTTCAGTGGTGTGATCACTGGTAAGTCACTCATTAGTCAGTAAATAACCCCATACCGTACATATGTAAGCAACCCTAATTAAAGTCAGTGGATTACTAAAAAAAAAGGTAGTGGAAGGGGAAAATACTGGAGGTTAAAAGTCCAACAAGGAAGGAGAGCCAGGCAGATGAGGAGGAAGTAGAGGAGGGTATGATTCAACCAAATGAAATGCGTATAAAAACCAGGTATGGAAACTTTATTAGCTGATTAAAAAACTAAAATATTTACATTCCAGGCCCTCAATTGCAAGCACTAGCCAATGTTTGCAATGCCTAGTAACCACATGTAGCCAAAGGTTGCCATATTAAGCAATATAAATTATTCAAGCCTTGGAAGAATGCGTGGAACATGAAATAAAATGATCTAGGGAATGGTTTGAAGAAACGAAGAACCGAGGGTAGGAAAGAATGTAGGATAGCAATTATATTTTAGTCTTATATTTTAGAATATTAGCCACATTTTAATTTAGCTAAGGATGGTTTCATAGGGAGTAAATGACGAAGTCTGAGTGAATAATGGGAAATATTTTAACTTGTTTTAATGGTTCCAATATTTGATTTCTTCTGCAACAATCAGGACCTATGTGCTTCCCATTTTTGTTTTTACTTAACACCTGCAAGATGTGGGACATTTGAACAATTGAAAGATAATGAGATATTCTTTGAAGAGCTATCACTTCTGGTCTTTTTGAGACAGGATCTCCCTGTGGCCCCAGCTGGCTTGTAACTTACTATGTAGACCAGACTGGCTTCAGTCTCATAGAGATCAGCCTGCTTCTGCCTCCCAAGTGCTGGGATTAAAGTTGGGTGCAACAACGCCTGGTTGACATCCTTTGAAGAGGTGCTGCTTCTTAGAGCTTGTGTAAGTCCCCATTTGTCTTTTTAGATATAAGCACATTTTGAATTCTAGACTCTGTCTACAGTTTTCCGAAACAGTTTCTCCCTGTAGTCATTACCAACAGCTTTGCTGAGGTAATTAGCCAAATTCTCCACTATCTTATTAGGTTTTCTGAGAACCCACCTGTTCATTCTTAGCATGGGTTTCATTGACCGGGACAAACCTCACCTTTCTCCTCCTGAGCCCTCTCTGCTTCCTCCTATGAGCTTCATGGATTCACTTCTTTCAGCTCAGAGTGGTCTGCTTAATGTTCTATGAGGCAGACCCTAGGTATTGCTAACCTAGATGATGCCGGGTGAAGCTTTGCTGCCCTCTTCTGGCTTTAATGCATGATAAATATTTGTTTAATGAATTCTGGAAAAGCTAATGTAGCATGCCTTTTCAAGTATTAGGGTATAATGAAAGGCTGCATTTAAAAAGATACTATTTACATCAATCACCTTTCCATAATTGTTACAAAATGACTGATAAAAACAACTTAAAGGATGGAATGATTTGTTTTGGCTCACAATTTCACAAGGTTCACTCAGTCCAGGGTTGGCTGACTCCATTGCTTTGACCCTGAGGAGAGAGAGGGAAGGAGGTTAGGACTGACAAAGGAGTGAGGGAAATGGGGACAAGAGGAATCTTTCAAGGACATGTCTCACTGACCTATTTTCTTCAACTAGATCCGACTTTCTACATTTCCACCGGTTTTTTTTTTTTCAATTATGAATCTATCAATGTCTTAAAACATTGACGAGGTCAGAACACTGATGATGTAGTCATTTCCCATCTCTGAACACTGCTGTATTGAGTCCAAACTTTCAACACTGTAACCCTTATGGAGACAGTCCATATCCAAGTTATAATATTATATATATAGTGGGCAAGTTCTGTATGCTAGAAATAATAGGTTGTTGGATCGAACTGTTCTCCAAATTGCAGACTATGGACAGATGCTTTCCTCCTAAGCTTGTTTACACCTGTTTGCCTAGGATCATCATAACCAAACTTGTTGACTGCTAGAAAGGAGGAGCAGGGAGAGTTAAGCCACACTACCAACCAAGTGGTCAGCCCTAGTTGCATGAGAGGGAGGGGCTAATGTTATATAAGTTGAAGAAACCATTGGAAGGCTCTCTCACCATGTTGTGCAGCTACATGGAAGGCTTCTGGATAGAGACTACAGTATAGCCAGAGGAGGGGAGCACCCACACTCTGTACCTGAACCCTCACTCATTGCTCTGTAAGTAAGCCCAATAAACTCACTGGTTTTCTGGACCAGTTTGGTAAAATTATACCTCAGTTTTCCTTAGGGACCGAGGGAAGAGGGAGCCAATGTAATCTGTGCTTCCCCAAATGAATTTTAGTTACAGGACCACTGTAAACAAAGTAGTGAGGACAATAACCAAGGCACAGTATCCCTTTCAAATATTTCAGAAGCAAAGAAATGCATGAATATGAAAAACACATGGCAGCTGACGAGTGGATAGAGAAAATGTGGTACATCTACACAATGGAGTTCTATGCAGCGGTAAAGAAGGATGACATCATGAGCTTTGCAGGTAAATGGCTGGAGCTA
The DNA here is from genome assembly GCA_009823505.1 of Rhizomys pruinosus. Lineage (NCBI taxonomy): Eukaryota > Metazoa > Chordata > Mammalia > Rodentia > Spalacidae > Rhizomys > Rhizomys pruinosus. The sequence continues at coordinate 1,235,690 of VZQC01005889.1, forward strand.
GAAGATATCATGCTGAGTGAAGTAACACAGTCCCAGAAAACAAATGACGAATGGTATCCCTCATCTGTGGATGCTAGCACCAATTATCTAATTGTACGGCAAACTGAGCAACATCAATGTGATCTGAAAACAACTGTGCTCTTATACTGTGAATCCCTTAAAATATAAATAAATAAATAAATAAATAAATAAATAAATAAATAAATGGAAAAAACATGGCAAATCAGGCTGCATATGATAAAGTTTGGAAAGAGGATACGGATGAGGGGAATTCAAGTTTTAGAATACAATAGACAAGCTCTCTCTGAAACTTGAAAGAGAACAGTATGGTTGAAGTCTGAGAACAGAGTGTCTGGAGGTGTATTAGCCAACTTTCCATCACTATAATAAACACCCAATATAAAGGAAATCATAAGGAAGAAAAAGATATTTTCATGGTGTCAATGTTACAGTCTATGTCTGCTTAGTCGTGTTGCTATTGGGCCTGTGGCAGGACACTACATCATATCAAGAAGATAAGGTCAATGAAACTGCCCTTTTTATGGTGGCCAGGAAGCAAAGAGAGAAATGGGAAGGGGCTGAGGATCCCAGTACCCCTCAAGGGCATACCATTGATAGGTAACTTCCTTCTTCTAGACGTCTATCTATTAAAGCTCCTGACACTTCACAGGAGGGCCACAGATTGGGGACCAGTATTTGGTGATAATTGAGAAGCAAACTATAATGGACAGAGTGAGATGTAGATCATAGAGCTACATGTGGAAGGACATATAAACATATTTGCATCATCTTTGTGTATGCACAGACAAGCATAGAGACACATCCTTGGAGATAGATGTATATATGTTTATTTTTCTGAAGTAGATTGTAAGTTACTGGGACATTTTGAGGAGAGAACCATGGTATGACATATATAAATAGAATCACTGTGAAAATTGTATGAATAATAGATTTCAGGATTGGGAAAAAAACAAGCAATGAAACCTCTTAGGAGGCCAGGAATAATAGGGACTTGTTCCAACATGGTAGAATGGAACTAGTAAGACATGGTCAAGTCCCAGATATGTTTTCAAGATAGAAGATTTGCTGATGAGTTAAATGAAGAGTGTAAAGGGAAACCCAAAGCATGACTGGATAACTGAACATTTGGAGAATTACAGTGGTCATTTGTTGAGTAGGGAAGTCTGTGGGATGGTCAGGTTGGAGGAATAGTGATGGGGAAACAGGAGTTTTTATTTGGAAATGTTTATTGAAAAAATGCCAAACACTAGATTAGAGGAGAAGTCTAGGATGGCAATATACATTTTAGGATGTATTACCTATGGATGAGATCTAGAGTAATAGGAGCATATGTGATTTCTTTCTCTACTCTTGTCTGTTGAAATGGTTGTGAAACTGTAGCTCGCATAGCGTACTCTATAATGATTTGGTTTTCACATAGTATAGTTATCGTCTTGATGAGCAACTTTCACCTCCTTTTCTCCTTTCTTTACAACTGATGTAGTTCTTGTCAGAGAACTGCAAATGCATGTACAAATACTGGCAATATTATGGGATGCTGGCCATGTCCTTCCCCACTCCCACATCTACCTGTTCAACTACAAAATTCCTACATAAGACTCAGATAAATTATTCAGTTGTCTGAGTAAGACCTCCTTGATATCGCTTGGCTGTGCTTGGCACTCCTTATATTGTGTTATCCCTTTATATTAAAGCATTCAACATCAAGGAAGATTCCATACTCTTTCTGCCATGTGGTGGTAACCCTTAGAGGACAGAGACTGTTCTTTACTAATTCCTTATGTGCTTGGCAACAGATACCAGCATATAAGTAAGTGTTCAATCACTGTTAAATAAATAAATATCATCCATGCTGAACATAAGGAGCTTTTCATTTGGAGGCACATTTGTGTGACTAAATTAAAATTGCATAATGTTATATGCTACTCAGTGTTGAATTGGTTTCAAGGAAAACCTCTCTATTCTTCCTTGAACTGTGAACTAGACACCTAGGTTTTTATTTCCTTTGATGACATTTTAGTTGGCCAAAACAGATTTCATCTGAAGAGCTGTCGGAGATCATTCTTCATAGATGCCCTTTGGCAAGACTCACATCAAAGGGCTTTTGGAAATGTATTCATGTTGGGACTTCTGGCTTCTGAACCAGTTTGGAATGAAAATTCATTTGGGAGGTTAACTATGTGGTTCCCTGTTATTGGTTGAGCCTTTTTAACAAGAATTATTGCAATGATTTTCCTTGGCCTAATCCTGTACCTGTTTCTAGGCAAACATGGGCCTAAGAATTTCAGCTCTGTGTATGTTTTATGCTAATCCATTTCAAGTTTTATTCCAATTAGTTATTCATAATGCAGGTCTTTATCTCACTATTAAATAATTTTCTTTATGGGAAGGTCCTTTAAAGCCTTCTTGTTCCAAGGAGTTCATATTGAAAACAGCAGGCTTTAAACTTGTACTTAGCCAAATAAGGTTTTTATAGTGAATCTCTACTGAATACTATCTATGTGTCAGAGACTATTTAGAGTGCTAGAAACATAAGAATAAGTGAGACAAAGTCCCTTGCTCTAATATCTACACATTTCAGTGGATAGATGACAGGTGACAGCAAATAGACAACTATAATAATTTCAGATAATGCTATGCTATGACATAAATGAAACAGGGACACATTTGAGAGGGTGATGGCACTCAGTGAGTAGGTGGAAAAGTATTGTGCATATGTGATGAGCAACCACAGGATGGTGTTCTGGATGTACTGGCTGATGATCAGAGGGTGGGAAGATAAAGAGGCCAGGGTATTTATCCTTGTTTTTCTATATGATGACCAGCATGGTTCTGCAAGTCCTCCATTCCTCCATGGCTGCAACTCCATGATTCTGGAACACTTTTAATTACTGCTTTCCTCCATCAGTTGTAAGGGTGGAGTTATAAGGAGCACATATGCGCACATTTCTGTAAATAAAACCTTCATCTACATCTCTTTGTGTGCACATGCACATACATGTGTGTGTAAAATATTAAATAAAAATTGGAATTGGAATTTTTGCTCATGAATTATGGAATGTTTTTCCCTTGTGTGCTTGTAGGTAAGCATTAGTCCAGGAATTTTGATCCTTTTTTCCCAATCCAGTTTAAATTTTATGGCCATTAGCTATTCGTTCTGCAAATCTTTATCTGTTTAAAAGCCCCATACGATAAAGTGCTTTAAAGGCTCCTTATTTGAAGAATTTTAGATAAAAAACATGTACTTAGCAAATGTGATTCAAATGAGAAATGTCTCCTTTTGGCTCATATATTTGAAGACTTAATTCTCAACTGGTGTTGGTGTTTTGGTTGCCTGTGGAACCCATCGGAGGTGGAGCTTCCCTGGTGGAAGTGAGGCCCTGGGGTGGGCCTTGAAGTGTTACACCTGGGCTCCACTTCCAGTTTCTTCTTGAATCCCAGGTGTAAACAAGCAGCGTTTAGGAGCCTCTCCTGTCACCATGCCTTCCCTGCTATGATGAATCTTACCCTCAAACCATGAACCAGAATGAATCCTTCCTTCCTTAAGCGATTTTTCATCAAATCATAGCAGTGAGAAAAGTAATTAATACAACAAACAATGTTGGGAGGGGAAAAAAACCTCTACTGAACACTATTGATGTGTCAGAAATTATTTTGAGTGCTAGATACAAAGTGCTAGAAATAGTAAGTGGGAGACCAAAGTCCCTTAGACTTGAATTAATAATATATTAAATCCAAATGTGGTTTATTATAGGAATGCAAATTTGGCTTTATGTTCCAAAGACTATGTAATTCACAATATTGTTAAACCATAAGAAAAAAAAAAAACAGGTATAGACAAGTATCTCCACTGAATAAGAAAATGCAATTGATAAAGTCTATTATCCAATTCTGGCAAAAAATTTAGAATGTAGAATAGACAAAGACTTCCTCTACATAATGAAGGATGCCTATGTAAATGTTGCTTATTTCATATTAAATGGTAAATTTTTGAATATTTTCCCCTGGGATTAGGAAGAATACCAGGTTGTTCACTCTCTGTTTTTTATTCAACATTTTGGGGGAGGGCCCAGAAAGTGTAAGGCAAGAATGACAAATTGATTCATAGAGATGATCAACTTACATGGTATGTATATGCAGTTATTATATATTAAACATGTCTCACCAGAACTTTAAGAAGCATCTGAATTTTCTTTTAATTTGGAAATATGAATTTTAAAAGTAATTCTGAGACATATCTTAAAGTTTCCTTTTTCTCCTGTACCCAGTTACTATTTTTATTGAATTTTTGTGATTTTCATGCAATATAATTTGATGGTATTTAGATCCCCTCACCCTTCTGTATTTCCTCTTATTGCCACCACCCAATTTAGTGTACTCAATTACATACCTATATATGTATATATTAGAGCCTGTAGAATCTAATTTGTTTCTACAACTGTCCTTCAGTGTGAGTCTATGCACTGGAGCCTGGCTAACCTACCATGAGTCCCATGCTTGAAAGAGATGGTCTCTGCTCCTCCCAGGAGCCGCAGATTGCCACAATTTCCTTAGTTAGGGCTGGGGTTTCTCACTGTCATGTCTATGCTGGGATTTTGTCTGGTACGAGTTTGCATAAGACTTGAGCATGCTGTCATCATTGCTCTGAGTTCAATGAATAACTGACCAGCTGCCGGGACAACTCTGATTCCTTGTGATTTTCCACCACCTCTGGCTCTGACAATCTTTCCACCCCCTCTTCTACATGATTGCTAAGCCTTGGGAAGCAGAAGTTTGATCCAGGTATCTTGTTCATGGATACACAGTGTGCAGAATCTAATTCTCTGTACATGGCCAGTTGTGGGTTTCTGTGTTAGTCACTATCTTCTGCATAAGGAAACTTCTCCAGTGAGAGTTGAGAGATGCATTAATGTATGGGTATAACAGTAAGTCATTAGGAGTCCACTAATATGATAACTATTTAGTAGAAAACTACTATTAGGTTCTTCCCTATGTCCTGTCACCGTCTAGCCTCAGGTTCCTAAGTCTGATGTCAAGGCTCCATCCTAGGAAGTAGACTTTAAATCCAACAAAAGAGTGGTTGTTTTGCACCCCTAATATTCATGCCTCTATTGCACTGGTAAGCAGATCTTGCCAGGCCAGTTATTATTATAGTTCACATGATTCACAGATGGATAGGGTTGGTTGATGATTGTTTCCTTCAGATGGCATGGATTGCAACTTCCAGCAATGCCCAGTGTTGTTTGAGGGTCTTTGAAATCCTGGTCAACAGCTTCCAGAGAGGGAGTCTGTTCCTGGCATTAAGGATTTTTTCCCCATTAACCTGTGCTATCTAAAAGGGGCAATATCTCCTGTTATAGGTTACCTCCTTTTATTCTGTTTTTATAATATATATGTATAACTTTAAGATGTTTCTCTAGCAGTAGGTTACCATGGAGCTTTTTCTAAGGGCCTTTTGTGTTACTTATCCCTCCCCTCACTCCCTTCTCTGCCCTGCCCTCCTATTCCCCACATCATTTAATAATTCCTATTCTAATGCTCCCCTTTCCTCCTTTATACCACTGCATTTTACCCCCTCCCAGGAAACCTTTCCCCCCTACCCACGGGGCTGTTTATTAGTTTCTTGACCTCTCTGAATTTTTAAATTGAAACATGCATATCTACGTTTTCAAAGCTAGCATCCAGCTATGAGAGAACATGTGATATTTGTTTTTCTGAGTCTGGGTTACTTCACTCAGATGACTTCTAGCTCCATCCATTTAGCTGTGAGTTTCATAATTTCATCTAATGCTGATAAAATGAAACCATTGGGACAACAGGATTCAGAATAAAGCTAGCTTTTTGTTTTTACTTTTGAAAATTCAGTTACTTTACTCATTTATTGAACAATAATTTACTACTATAAACTACTCATTCCCTGTAAGATAATTTATTTGTTAATATCATTTTATAAGCTAGAAAGAAACTGATGCTTTTATAGAAATCTGAATAAATTTGTCTCTAATTCTGTTGATGAGGAAATAATTCTTCAGAATTGCTTATGTATTTAGCATACCCAAAATAATCATGGGAATGTTATAAGTAAACAACACCAAAATAATTTAAAATAACAGAACACCAAATAAATTTTAGTAATCATAAAGGCATTTTACTGCCCTTGGTCTCTGTGATCCCATTAATTCTTGACTTTCTGACCTCAGTGTTGCACATATCAGTGTAGAGAGTGTACAGTTGGCCTTGCTGTCCTTGTGAAAAGTGTAACAAAGAAACAGTCTGGTGGTCTTAAAGAAACAAAACTTAATTTAAACCAAGATAGAAAATTTGAATTATGTAAAATCTTATTGAAACTCTTCTGAGTTTTAAAAAATAAAGTGAGTCATGAATATTACAAAGATATGCATATTAAGTCCTAGTTGTATAGTACATGAACATTTATCTCATCATGGGAATCTGAGTTCATAATGTATTATCTGTGATAAATAAGGAAGTTTAAGATATTTGGAAAAAGAAAAATAACACAGATTGTGTTTTAAATTATTTTTATTTTATGTGTATGATTATACATACACACATACACACACACAAACACACACACACATATGCACCCATATTGTGTAGTTCCCATGGAGGCCAGAAGGCATCACTATCAGATCACCTATAACTGGAATTGCAGATGGTTCTGAGCTGCTACTGGGTGATGGGAACCAAACCCAATTCCTCTGCAAGAGCTGCCAGTGCACTTTACCATTGAGCGGTTTCTCATCCCTAGATTGTCTTTCGATAATGACAATCATTTAGAGAGATATCTCAAAATGCAGACTTCTTAAAAGTTTGAAGATTCAGAAATCTAAGCAGACTTACACAGTTTTGTCTAGATGTTTTACTGATAGCTGTTCTTCATAGACTGTGCTTAAATGTTGCTCCAAGTCTTTGTTAGGCATAAATATAGAATTCTTGGCTTAACTCCTGCCTACTTCCCAGGAGTCCATAGGCTATTCTCCTTATTTGTATACAAACATGTACTTATAAAAAACAATGGAAAAAATACCTCATATAATTCAGAAGCTAAATTATAGGACTGGGACAGGAAGAGACTAGATTATATTTGGCTCAAAGACTTTATAGGTAAGGAAATTATGGGGTGAAAAATAAATAAAATTCTGCCAGAGTAAATACAGATGCTTCTAGTTTATTCCTATTTCAGATGTTCTGTGCCTCAGCTTTTCCTTCTTTTTTGTTTAAATTTTATTTTGTGTGTGTGAATGTATTGCCTGCACTTATAAGTGCACCTGTGTCCTACAGTGCCTGCAAAAGTCAGAAGAGTGCCTTGGATTCCCCTGGAACTGGAGTTACAGACAGTTGTTAGCCACCATGTGGGTGCTAGGAACTGAGCATGGATTTTCTGCAGGAGCAACCAGTGGTCTTAACCACTGAGTCAGCTCTCCAGCCTCACCTTTTTGGTTTTTTTAAGACAGGGTCTCCCTTTAGTCCCAGCTGGCCTGGAGCTCCATATGTAGACCAGGCTGGCCTTGAACTCACAGAGATCCACCTGCTTCTGCCTCCCAAATGCTGGGATTAAAGGTGTGTGCCACCATGCCTGGAAAGCCTCATTTTTAAATAAATATTTTATGAATCCTTTGAGAATTCCTTACAATGTATTTTAACCATATTCACCCTCAAATCCTTCAAGATCAACCTCCACTTCCTCCCCACCCAATGAAATTTGTGTTCTATTTTCTTCTTTACTAACACATCAATTAGAATTTGTGCTGTCAATATACCTCTGGGAGTAGGGCCAGGCACATGAGTACGGTTGACCTACCTGGAGCCACATCTGGATAGAAAACTGACTCTCCTTCCCCAGAAGCCAAAACTATGCATATGTCTTCACTTTGGGGTGGAGGCTGGTGTATTCCTTCCCACTCTATTCTAGAAGATTGGTAGGCTTGATTTTGTGCAAATTTTAGGCAAGTGGCCACAATTGCTGTGAGTTCACAACTGCAACAGTCCTGCTGTGTATATAGAAGGCACTGATTTGCTCTAGTCTTCCCAACCTGTGTTTTTTACAATTTTTCTGCCTCCTTCTCTGTGATGGTCCCTGAGCCTTGGGGAAGGGTATGATTTAAATGTCCCATTTGTGACTGAGCACTGTGTGGCTACATATTCTCTACACTTTGACCATTTGTGAGTTTCTGTGTTAATCAGCTTCCATTATACAAAGAAACATCTTTGATGAGATCTACATGTAGTGAGATATGGATTTAGAGAGCAGTTTGATAGTCTGTCAGTTTAGCAAAATAATTCTGGTAGGCTCACCCCTGGGTGAGCTCCCCAGCCATGGGTTCTTAGCCAGATTTGCAGTACCAGCCATGTATTTCATTCTGTTGAGCAGAGCTTAAATCCAGTCAAAAGCAGTTGGTTAACCCTGTTACATTCATGCCACTTTTGCACCCACAGCATATCAAGGCTCTGCGTGATTTGCCTCTTCCTACCACTCCTGCCCTACCGCAACTTTCATTTCTACTTAAGGTCTCTATTCCAGCCACATCAGCCCAGTTTCAACTCCTTGTTTGTGTCATACCCACTCCCAGAACAGGACCTGCACAAACAAGCCATCATTGACCCAAGAAATTTGTTTGACCTACTTCAGATAGTTAATATCTACACACTTTCAGTTCTCAGTAATATCATATGCATAGAATGTTATGAAAATAATAGCACATCTTGTGATAAAGGTGTAGTAACCAAAAGAAAGAAGGAAGGAATCCAAATTAATAAAATTAAGAGATGAAAAGGGAGATATTACAAAAACACTAGTGAAAATCAGAGGATCATAAACATTTATATCCAATTTAACTGGAAAATCTAAAAGAAATGAATGAATTTCTACATATATAAGACCTACCAAAATAAATTAAATAAAGATGAAGTAAATAATTCAAACAGACCTATAACATCAGAGAGACAAAAATAGTAATTAAAAATCTACCAAATAAAAAAAGTCCAGGGCTAAATAAGTTTACCACAGAATTCTACTAGACTCTCAAAGAAGAACTAACAACAATTTACTTCACACTATTCTGTAAATTAGAACAGGCAGGATCTCTTCCAAATCCTTTTAAGGAAGCCAATATTACCATGATATTAAAACCAGATTAAAAAAAACCCTCCCAATCACCCTGGTGAACATAGATGCAAATTGTCAATAAAATATTTGCAAACTGAATTCAAGATCACATAAAAGAACATATTACTCATTTTAGAGTCAAATTTCTCACTTTAAATGGCTTTATACATAACTTATTGATTGATGTGGTCTGGTGAGACAATTCTGAGCACGATCCTAGACCATCAGCAGCAGAATTGCCTAGATGTTTGTCAGAAAGCCTTGAGCTCCATATGAATTACAGAAAATTAAGACACTGTGGTAGAGGGGCCCAGAATTCTGTGTTTTAACAAGCACTGGGTTTATTCTGGAGTTGTAGGCTTGTAGGACATTTGGTCTGAAAGTTAGGAAAATGAGCTCATGGTATAAGTTCTATAACTAGTGAGTTTGAAAAATGTGCTTAAAGCAAATCTAATATTATTTTCATCTGCTCTTAAGTTTTCCATAGTTTCACGATGTAGCTGAATTTTGCCATTCTAGCTTTATGCAGATCCATCCCCTTTACTTCTACAATTCAATGATTCCCTTGGTTTGGGGACTTGAACATTCCAATATATATTCCACACCACAGCTTTTTGCTGTTCCCTTGCCAAGAATCTCTTCCCTTTTCAATTGATACTCAATTCCTTTATGAACAGACTAACGGCCCAGGACTTTTAGAAAGACTGTTTGACTTTATCATAGGCTGTGCTATTATCTTTATAATATTCTATGCAAATGACACTTCTGAGAACTGAAAATGTGTAGATATTAACTGTCTGAGGGAGAACAAACACCTTTCTTGGGAGAAGAGAGGCTTGTGTGCAGGGCCCTGATCTGCAAGTAAGCATGGCACAAATAAAAGGTTGAAAGAAGCTGGTATGACGTGAATGGAGACAAAATTGAAGGGTGCAGAGTGAGGATGGAGTGAAAGGGAAGACCCAAATCTTTTGGAACATTATATGCAACATCAGGATTTTTTTTATCATGATACCAAATGGAAAATATAGACATATATTAGTAAACAAATGTAGTAATATTGAATTTTAAGAGGATTGCTTTTGCCTAATTTTGAGGGTCATAAGAGTTGGTGTTCACAATAGCAAGGAGCTGGAACCAACCCAAATGCCCCTCAACTGATGAGTGAATAGAGAAAATGTGGTACATCTTCACAATAGAGTTCTAGGCAGCAGTAAAGAAAGACGACATCATGAGCTTTGCAGGAAAATGGCTGGAGCTAGAGGACATCATGCTGAGTGAAGTAACACAGCCCCAGAAAAACAAACGATGAATGGTATCCCTCATCTGTGGATGCTAGTGCCAATTTACCAATTACCTAGTTGTAAGTATTTCTTGTGCACAGCCCCTTGAGCTTTTGTCCAAAGCAGTTGGGAGTGATGCATATTGGAAACAACAACAACAACAAAAAGGGCTGCATCAAAGAACTGACTGAAACAGTGAACTTCTGCTCAAAACAGTCAACTTCCTCATGGAGAATATTGAGAAAGACTGAGAAAGAGATGAAAAGCATGTTTGGCAGAATGCATGAGTTCTGGTGGGATGGGGGCATGGGGGGACACAGATCTAAATTTGATAAAAAATAAATGTATGTGAAAAAATATAAAATAAAAATAGCTCAATAAAAAAAAAAGAGTTGGTGTTCAGTAGCAAGGTAGGAAATTATTGGGGTAATGTAAGGAAGAGAGGGTGGCTGGTACTTCTGTTGGTTGTGCTAGTAGAAATGGAGACAAGAATAGATTAAAGGGATTTTGCAGACTTGAGATGGTTTGATGGGAGGTGGGAGGAATAGGGAAGTGTTAACAATTACTCCTCAGTATTCAGTTTGTGTAAGTAATGTATTCAGTCATTTAGTTGGTGGATAGTAGAAGACCAGGTTTTAGGGAAAGGTTAAGAACATTGGAAATCTAAGGCAATGTCAAGGTAAGTGGATCCCTGTATTGGCTTCTTTTGTGTTGCTGTGATAAAATTCCATGACCCAAAGCAACTTATAGTAAGGAAGGCATAACAACAGAGAACTAGAGTGGGAATCTGGCTGAGCACATTTTCCACATTAAGAGAGTGAAGTAGAAGTGGGGCAAGACTATACATTCTCAAAACCTGCCCCTAGCAATGTACCTCCTTCACAAGGTGGTACAGTACAACCTCCTGTTATAAAAGTTCTTAAACCTTCCCCAAACAGCACCTCCAACTGGCAGCCAACAGGGACATTTCTCATTTGAACCACCACAAATTTCCATGGAAACCTCAATGATTAGGATACAAATTTGTATGTACAAAGGTGACCTTAATGAGTGTGTTTTTATTGAATTACTAGGGATAGGACCCACTTTGTTAACAAAGTGGGTAGTTAGCTAAAAGTGAAAAAGTGTAAAGAAGAATGTTGTGATAATGAGCAAGAGGGAACTGATGCTCATGGCATGGTGGGAGCTAAGGATTTCTTCCATTATTTTATTGTGGCTTTGGAAGTACTCACTTATGCAGATATTTTTGGTATGCCTTCCTGAGTTTTTTTCTTCTGTATTTTTTATTACATGTATTTTCAAAACAGAGTATAAAGAAACTTGTAATAAACCTCTTTGTTTTCTTTTATGATGGTTAAATGTAGGTTTTAAGTACTTATCTAATAACAATATATTGATTATGTTGAATGCACCTGCTGGATTAACAGTTCTGAACAAGGGGGAAACTTTAAATTTAAATACTTTGAACAAACGTAATATGTTTTACAGTTTCTTTACACCCAAAGTGTAACAATTTTATTATAAACTGAATATTATAGCAGCACTCTGAGATTATCTTTAAGAAGATGATAAACAAAACCAGATACAACTGTCCATCTCTCATTATATATTCACTCATACCAGTGGAGAATAATCATCCAATTACTTGTTCTGGATTATTTTTGTAATACTTGTTTCAGACTTCATCCTTATCGCCTTATTTTCTCATCAATACTCCTTTTTCTCCACATGGATATATCATACTCATATTTTTTTGCTTCATGTAGAGGTTTAATCCTACTTTTCTCCTTTACTGTCATTTTGATATATTATTCTCATTATAGTGGAAGGGTATGAGTTGAACGGATTTTTTAAACTAAGATTTGTAAAACCTCGAAAATATTCTGGTCTATCAGGTTTTGCTATTGAACAAAATCTGGCTAACAGGTTCTAGGATTGGGTTTAAGAGACAGATAATGAATAATCTCAAGTGAATAATTTTTTGTGGACAAATAAAACATTTCAAATCTAAAAAAGTCTTAAATTCCACATGGAATATTTTGCTAAAATTGAACTTCTAATTTCAGTTGTTTTAGATAATTGACAAAAACGAGATGAGCGAATTCATATAAAACTATGTTGTATGTGTCCAAAGTTCATTTAAAATATCTTATTCGTTTATAATAGGTTTAATTATGACTTTTCATACATGCACATAATGTATACTGATCATATTTAGCCTGGGTACCTTTTGTTGTTCCTTCCTAATCCTGCTGCTCTGCTTCTTCTCAACCATGATTTTCTTTTTGTAACCTAATGAGTTTCATTAGACTGCTTATAGGAATTTGAGTTAGGATTTGTTTACAGGGGGCTGGGTGCCTTGCCAGGGGCTACACCACTGAAGAAAATGTCTCTCTGTCCCTTGTTGACTGTTACCTGCATGTAAACCTCAAGGGGAGCGGGACCCCATGAGCTCCTTCCCCCTCTATCACAGGGTGTTGCTAGACCTGATCTTGTACAGATCTTGACGGGTAGTCATAGCTGCTGTAAGTCGAAGAGTGCAACAGCTATATTGTGTCTGAAGGCAGCATTCCACACTAATTACCCCATTCCTCCAGTTCATATTCTTTTTGCCCCTTCTTCTTTATTTTTTTCCCCTTTTTCTACAGTACCCCCTCAGCTTCTGAAGGGATGATGTAGATGTCTCATTTGGGATGAACATTCACCAGTTACTTATTCTCAGCACTTTGATCCAGTTATGAGTTTCTTCAGTTATCACTGGCCACTGCAAAAAAAAGAAGTTTCTCTGACCAAAGCTAACAGCATCACTTCTCTGTGGGTATAAGCACAGCTATTTAGAAAGAATTCGAAGTACATACCATGTCCATTTAGCAAAACAATATCAATAACTTCCCCACTGTGGCCTATTACCACCACAGTCACAGACTTTTGATGGGCTTACAGTAATGGACATGAAATCCCTCCCATGGAACAGGCATAGAATCAAGTCAGAAACTGATTGGTTATCTTGATAATAAACTTTCCAGTACTGCATATATGAGCATATCTTGCCTGGCTCATGGCCAATGTTACATCTGGGATCCAAAGCTCAGTAAGACTGTTGATGATAATTATTCCCCAGCAGCCTACATAACTCTTTTTAGTACCCGTGGGATGTCTCAGAGGGAGGTAGCTTCCAGCCTAGTCTCTGCCTCATTACTCTATGTGCTGTGACTAGGGCATGTGACATCTTTAAGAATAGGGTCTTATCATCTAGTCTGGTAGGAAACCAACAACAATGGCAATTGAGTATGTTGTTTTGGGGGCCTGAGGGGTCTCCCTGACCAGTAACTCATAGGGAGGTAGTACATGCTGGCTTTAGGACTTTTAAAAAACTATGGGTTCTGGAAGCAGCTTTAGCCTTTCACACAGTCTACCTCCCTCCAAACTCTTGTATTCTTTAGTTTTTGGTTGTTTGCTAAGTATCAGGTTTCCTTAGGACTTTTTCATACATCATTATTTTTGATTAACCAACTCCTACCTCCTCCTCTGTCTATCATCCTACCCTTGAACCTTTATACCCATGGTATTTTCCTTTCCACTTTGTGTTTGTTTATTTTTAACCAACCAACCAACCAACCAACCAACCAACCAACCAACCAACCAACCGCAACAGAGGTACTGTCATGGACTGTGTGAGGAATGCCTAACAGGTCTTTGAACACAATGAAGTAGACATATAATTGAAACATCAAGAAAATAAGTCTAATGATAAGAAGAATTTCCCATTTAATATGTTTGGGGTGGGCAAAGAGCAAGGAAATTGTGAGAGGAGGCAGATTCCCAAAGAAGCAGCTAAAAACTTTTACACACTGGGGGCTGGGGAGATTGCTCAGCCATTAAGTGCATACTCTACTCTTGCAGAGGATCTGAGTTTAATTCTGACCACCCATGTCAGGTATCTTAAAGCCACTTTCAAGTCCTGCCTCAGGGATCCAATACCATCTCCTGGCCTTTCCATGTGGACTTATTTGCATATACCTACATAGACATATCACATATAACCATAATTTATTTTTTGAGACAGGGTCTCTCTGTAGCTCCAGGTGTCCTGGAACTTACTATGTACACCAGGCTGACCATAATCTCACAAGATCCACCTGTCTCCACCACCACACCCACCTCCCTCCCCATAACTTTTTTATTAGAAAAACTTTCATATGCTAACATAACAACAAGCAGTCCTCAAACTGTCACTGCTGAGTTAAAAATAAAGCAGAAGAACATCTCGGGGTTTTAAACTTCTCTCAAACTTAAAGGGTAAAACCACAGTAGTAAATACAGTCACCTGTCTTCACCTGGCCCAAATTGAATAGAAACCAAAAGGTGAACTGATGGTAAAAATGTGGTTAGCTACCTCAAATACCCATCCTGGGTTTTCACACACACACATAAGAGCTTTTAACAGATTGTAAAATTGAAAGCAATAGTAATGGAATGTGGTTATTTCTTCATTGGTTGGCCTAAGAAAGTGCCACACAGTTGTTTTTTTTTTCAAGGCTTACATCGTCCGGGGCAGAATATGGTTCTCATGTCTATATCAATAAAAGTTTTAATGGACAAAGACTGAAAGTGCCAGTTCTCCCAGTGTGCCCCACTGACCCTCTAAAATGTGTCTTTTCCTTCTACATTTTAAGAAACTCTTCAGTCTTCTTCTCTGGTCTCTACTCCATTCTTTGGGACTGTGCTACATTGAGGCATAGGCTACCTTGCCCACAGACCAAAGTGATTCTCCAGTTCTCTGATGATGAAAATACTTGACTGGCTTGGTGTCGTGATGTACATCTTTAGTTCTAGCACTCACGAGGCAGAGGCAGAGGCAGAGGCAGAAGCAGAGGCAGAGGCAGAGGCAGAGGCAGAAGCAGAGGCAGAGGCAGAGGCAGAGGCAGGTGGATCTCTGTGATATTGAGGCCAGTCTGGTCTATATAGTGAGTTTCAGGACAGCTGTGGCTGCAGGAGACTGTGTCTCAAAAAGACACAAAAAATACTTGGCTGTACTTCCTAGTTGAGATCATTTCAGTAGATGCTTCTAGCCACAGACCACTATAACATTACCCTTGAGTTGTAACTGTGAGGTTGCTTTGCAAATGCCTTTCATACTGTGATACTTTTCAAAAAATTATTGAGTTTTGTACATTTCATGTAACAGTTCTTAATCAAATTTAGACCCCTTCCCCCATCCATCCCTCCCCAACCCCCATCGGACCTTCTGCATTCCTCCATACATGTTAAGTCCCATCCAGTCAAATATTTGTACCCAGATGTCCTTAAGTGCAAATTCATCCAGTGGAGTCTAGTCAGCCTATCTAGTGATCATACATGAGACATATTTTCCCTTACCCAATAGTAATCAGTCTCCAATAGTTCTCAGTCTAGGGCTGGCCCACCACCCATTTCTCTCACTGTACTCTGGGCCCTTGTCTAATGGAGTTGGCATGGGTCCTATGATGGCACCATTGCTACAGGTTCACATGTGCAAGCTTCTAATAGCCTGAAAGCCTCTGCTTCTCTATGTTCATGAACCAGCCCTGGCTCTTACAATCTTTCTGCTCCCTCCTCTGCACGGTCCCTGAGCTATGGGCAGGTGAGATTTAATATAGGAGTCCTATCCAGGGACACACATTCTACAGTGTTGGATTCCTTATAACTTGGCCAGTTGTGCCCTTCTGTGTGTATTGTGCCCCTGTTGTATAAGGACATTTCCCTGGTGAGGGTTAAGAGGATGCATTAGTTTTCTGTCTACCACTCATTCTGCTATGTTCCATGAGCCTTAGGTGTAGAGGTTCAACTGTAGATGTCTCATTAGGGCTGGGTATCTCTTAGGCATATATTCTCTGTGTGTGACCAATTGTGATGCTCTGCAGTAGCCTCCATCTGTTGCAAAAAGAAGCTTCTTTGATGACTAGTGTATGGTATGCCTGTCTGTAAATATAAGGAACAATATTTAGCATATGGTAAGATTTCACTTGTCTAGAGAGATGACAGAGCTACTAAGGTTTTTCTCTGTGATACTTTTGTCTCACCAGTCATTGAACACTTTGGGAAATAATGCTGAATGACAGCTAACCTAGGCTCAGAAAAACAAATACCATATAATAGCTTTTAGGTGCAGATCCTAGCTTAATTTTTTAATATTTCTTGTTTTTGTTTTTGGTCTTTTCGAGACAGGGTCTCCCTGTAGTCTCAGCTGTCCTGGAATTCACTCTGTAGACCAGACTGGCCTTGAACTCACAAAGATCCACCTGCCTCTGCCATTTCTATCTAACTTGGAATGATGGTATGTAGAGACCAGCAAACAAGAAGGAGTCATGAGGGGAGAGGCCTTAAACAAAGAGGATTCTAAAACACATGTGGTATGAATAGAAGGGGCTGAAATACTAGATATGGAAAGGTTTAAATAGGGATAGGGTAGAGGGATGGGTCAAAGAGAGGGATGGAGCTAGGAGTCTGGGTAGGGAAAGTTAACCCAAATTAACATATATGAAAAGGCCATATAGAAACATTATAAGTGAACACAAATTTTAACAGTAAAGAATGGACTTTAAATGGAGTTACCTTTCATGGGTGAATAATGCTTCTCCCAGAAGCCATACATTTCTAAATGAAAGCCCCAGTGTCAGGTGTGAGATACCTCCCCATGAGGCACTTCTCCAGGGAGTCCTAGAACATCCCCTAAATGATATAAGCTATTGCCATTGTTCTTGGTTTCCCACCAGAGCTAAAGTGGTAATAGATACTGGTGAAGACATCAAACAGTTTAGATATAGGACACAGAGAAATCAAACTGAATTCAACTGGAAGCTTCCAGCCTGCTAGCTAGCACTCATAGTGCCAGAAGGTGCTATGTAGATAGCTGGGGAGAATATTCAGCAGTCTTACCCGGCTGTGAACCCTGCATGCTACAATACTGATTGGTCAGAAAAGATGTGTCCATTGGAGTGACTGTTTAGGGGATAACTGAGGCCTGTTCCATGAGAGGGAATACATGCCTAGTGCTGTAAATCTGGCCACAAGCCCATGTCTGGGGAGGTCACAGGCCATAAGGAAATGCACTAATAATTTGACAAATCGATATGTAGTTGAATGCCTTCTGAGTATTTGTGTGTAGGCCCACAGACTAGTACTGTTCTCAATCTGGGTCAGAGGAACTTCTTTTTTTTTTTTTTTTACAATGACAGTTAAACTCATAATTGGTCAGAGTGCTGAGAAAAAGTGACTGTTAAATACTTAGTCCTGTTAAATACTTAGTTCCTCATGGCTAAGGGAACATTGTGGAAGAGAAGAGCAGAAAGAATATAAGAGCCAGAACATGGGGAGGAGTGATCCAATCTGGCCATTCTGGATCTGACACGGCCATTTCAATCAGGAACACACAACAGCTGTGATGACTTACATAAGACCCGCACAACACTAGGCCTTCTGTCAAGGGTCACGGAGAGCCCCTGAAGATCCACTGCTCCTTGGGGAGCTCTTGTTTAGACCTGCTGTCCATGTGTCTGCCTGTTCATTCCCCTGGATCCAGTCATCTCCTTCACCTTACAGCTTCTGGGAAATCTCACTTTTGCAGCTCAACTCTGACCCTGCACCTTGATTCTGCAGCAGGACCTCCAGCAGAACTGCAAACAATTTTGTTGTCTTTTTAAAAACTAATGTTCAATTGAATCGTCATGAAATTCATATAATGTATTTTGATCATATTTAGATGCTGTCCTTTATATGCCTACACACACACATACATACATATACAGATACATATATATGTGTCTATGGTTCATGTCTCCAAATGTCCTTCAGTGTGGGTTCATCCACTGAAGCCTGATGAACCTACTAAGTGTTTTACCCTTAAATGAGACAAAATCTTCCCTTCTGGCCATAGGTTGCCAGCAGTTTCTTACCTACTTCCCCACATCTGTGCTGGAATTTTGTCTGGCTTGAGCTTACCTGGGATTTATCCATGCTGTCACCATTGCTGTGAGTTCATGTGAGTAACTGAAAAGCTGTCTATAAAACCCTGTTTCCTTGAGGTCATCTAGCTCCTCCAGCTCTTACAGTCTTCTGGGCCTCATCTTCCATAATGATACTGAGGCTTGGGAAGCATAAGTTTGATATAGGTGTCTTATTCATGGATAAGCAGTCTATAGCTTCTTATTCTCCTCCAGTTGGCCACTTGTAGTTCTCTCTGTTAATTGCCATCTGCTATATAAGGGTGTATCACTAATGAGAGCTGAGAGATGCATTCATCTATGAGTATAACAGAAAGTCATTAGAAATCATTAATATTGTATCTACTTGGCGGAATGATTGTATTAGCCTTTCTTCCATGGCCTATGTTCTGTCTAGCCTCAGGTTCCTAGGCCTGGTACCACAAGTATGGGATCAATCCATGAACAGGAGCTATAGCAGAGAGACATTACCCCTACTAGAGACAGCAGGCTTGCAAAGAAAAGCTCAATGCCAAGAATGGACTTCTGGTCTTGAAGCTGTTGACTAGGGGTCCCATGACCCTCAAATAATCCTGGCCTTTGCCCTTGTTCTTAGTTACCCATCAAGACTTCACGGTAAGACCCTATTGTTGAAGATGCTACATATATGAGCTATAGAACAAACAAGGTAAAGTCAGCATGATGCTGATTTCAAAGCCTCATTTTTATTATCTGGCTTTCATAGTGTTGGAAGGTGGTATGGGAACTCCTTGAAGAGAAAACTTAGCATGAATTTTATCCAGCTATGAATCCTATGAGCTGCTTCAACAACTGGCCTGGCAAGATATGCTCACTTGTACAATAGTGGGAAGAATATTATAGGAATAACTATTTGTTGTCTTAATTCTATAGATCTCTATCAGCTTTCCAGTTTCTTGGATATCTTTGAAATCTCTTGAACTCTGTTGTGGCCTTTTTATCCCTTTGTATCCATTCTGTAACATACACATATATGTTATATATATATATATA